>JZKD02S2216872.1:0-25314 GCA_000966675.3 Picea glauca | reverse complement strand
AGTGGGTATTACTCCATGATTTATGGCTATATTACATAAATTATTCCCCTTGGGTACCTCCCAAAGTACATTGCATTCCATCCACCTATGCATGTTTCATACTTGAAACATGAGTGGAAGCCATATAATATGATTTGTTAAGCAATGTAGTCAATTGGTTCCAGGAACAAGCATTCATCAATCCTAGTGAAATGTGGACATGGGGTCCAATTGTGGATTTGGCACCTTCATATTGATTGTGGTTTATCCTTTAGCTCCTTCTTGTTGTTATCCTACTTTAATATCTCCATTTTTTTCTTTTAGTCCTCCATGTACCTCATACTAGGTGTCTTTTTGGTTCCATGTTGGTCCATATTGTTAAGTTTAGAGATGTTATTAGGCTATTTTCAATTTACTAGAGCATCCAATGCATTTCCAAAACAACAACATAAAGAGGATCACTGAAAGAAACACAATCACAAGGTACGTAGAATTTTATCCTGAGAAACCATCATGGGGGAGAAAACCCAACAAAACTTCCTCAATAATAGATTGCCAATACAATGCCAAGACTAAGACCAAACCACCAAGAATAAACTAGGACTGAGCATGCACCTCTCTTCTCCATCCTCCTTCAACTGCGATTACCTTCAAAAGATGTGCACTAGATGAGTGAGTGATTGAATGAATAGGTGAAGTGCCATCCTCACTTATAAATACTAGTTGAGGAGGCACTTAGGGTTATGTTTCTTCACTTAGTAGGGCCAACTTCTTCCAAGAGTGGTTAAAACCACTTTATAAACCCTAGGGTCTGAATTTACAAATACCACCATATAAATATGGTTTGACCAATCCATAAAAAGGGATTTGGTCTTATATAATGCTCGACATTATCAATCCACAAAAGGGGATTTGATCTATAAGATAATAACTCAATTATAATTAGAATATTCTTTGAAGTTACAATATTTCAACACTCCCCCCTTAACGAGAAGGGTATTCTACTGACATAACCCAATACAACATCATCGGGAGAAAGAGAGGGCAACATCATCATAAACATTTATAACATTGGCTGACACATCTACAAATCATCGGAAATTTTTCTCATCATCAATATCATCATCGTTCACAACTTGCAGATGGAGTAGCATCATCATCATCATCAACATGAAGCTGAAACATTAACATCGATATCAGGAAGCTAGTACAACATCATAAAAAACACAGGGTTTATACAACATCATCAACAACACAAGTCTGATACAAAATCATCAAGAGGCAACATAATGAGGTAGGTGCAACAACAACATTTTGTGGTACTTTGACATACCGTCCTTATCAGACCTTCAGGATTTTCCTAGAAATCATAATACTCCCTAGGATATAAAATCCTAACAAGCTACCACGTGGTACTCTAACAGACTCTCCTTATCGGACCTTCGGGATCTTCCCAAGAATCATAAGATTCCCTAGGATATAAAATCCTAACGGAGCTACAACTATTGACCAAAACTGGCATATACATGCACATGTACTATGACAGACCATCCTTACTGGACCTTCAAGATCTTCCCAGGGATGATCAATCCCCTAGGATATAAAATTCTAATGGAGCTACCTGTTGTTGGTTAGGATACTATAGTATCATCAACATCACTCCCCCTTTCGAGGGAGGTTCTTTCGGACAACACCAAGCTTGTCTAGGAATTAATCAAACTTCACATGAGACAAAGGCTTGGTAAACACATCTGCAACATGCTCATCTGTGCTAACATATTGGAGCTTTACAACTTCCCTCTGAACCATATCACGAATGTAGTGATACCATATTTCTATGTGCTTCGACTTATCATGGAACATTGGTTTCTCTGTCATCTTTATGCAACTTTAGTTATCACATAGAATCATGGTGGCTTCCATTTACATATCGAACAGAACTGTCAACAACTTTCGAAGCCACATGGCTTCATAACTGGCGGAACATGCTGCAATGTATTCCGCTTCTGCTGTGCTTAGAGAAATACTTGATTGCTTCCTGATTTTCCATGAAGTCATGGCTAACCCCAGATTGAAACAACATCCTAAAGTATTCTTTCTATCAAAATCACTTCCATCCCAATCTGGATCAGTATAACCATACAGTCTGAAGTCGTGATCTCCACCGTAACATAGACCATAATCCAATGTACCTTTAAGGTATCTCATCACATGCTTTGCAACTACAAGGTGAACACATCTAGGCTCCACCAAATACTGACTCAAGGTGTTCACAAAAAAACATATATATGGCCTCGTATTCATCAGATACATCAACGATCCAATAATCTGTCTATATAGAGTAGCATTAACCAATTCTGACAAAGTATCAACTAGGAGCTTCAATTTCGTTTCCATGGGTGTGTTCATGGATTTACATTCCAACATGTCAAATCTCTTCAGTATTTAAATTGCATACTTCCCTTGGTTAAGGAAAATCTTCTCTGGGCTCTACCAAACTTCAAGACCTAATAAATAATGCATCAGGCCTAGGTCTTTCATCTCAAACTATGTAGCAATCTTTTTCTTGCAATATGTGATGAGCTTTTATTCTCCTATCAAGAATAAATCATCCACATATAGTATTAATATAACTGTCTCATCATTCATAACCTTGAAGTAAAGGTTAGAATCGAATTTACTTTTGGTAAAGCCCAAGATCATTAGGAAACTATCAATTCTACCATACCAAGCTCTAGGAGCTTACTTCAACTCGTAAAGATCTTTCTTAAACTTGTAGACATGAGTCTTTCTATCTTCAACTTCAAACCCTTGTGGTTGTTCTATATACACTTCTTCTTCAATAACACCATTTAAGAAAGTTGTTTTCACATCCATATGGTGTAACTTCCACTTCATTTTAGCTACAAGAGCTATGACGGTTATGATAGAAGTGTATATGGCTACATGAGAAAATGTTTCTTCATAGTCAATACCTTCCTTTTGAGAAAAACCACGAGCCACAAATCATTCCTTATGTTTTTCAATACTTTCGTCTGCTGCATGTTTTATTTTTTATATCCACTTGGAAGATACCACATCTTTGTTCTTTGGTCTGGGAACTACTTCCCATACATCATTCTTTATAATGGACTGGTATTCTTCTGTCATGGCGTCCATCCATTCTTTCTTTTAAACGAATTCTTCAAAGAAAGTAGGTTCCTTTTCTATGAGATAACACATCAAGGACATATAACTGGAGAATGGCTTAGGTTTATTTCTTTGTCTCATGGTTGTTTCTAGGGCACCATACTAATCTACATCTTGAATAAGTTACCTTGCCCAAGATGGATTTCTCTTGTGAGAGATTGTCATCTGGGGAGGTTCTTGAGATTCTATCATATCATGATCTTCTGAAATCTCATCATCAGGGGTAACTGTAACTGGTTCTGCAACTCTGGGAGCTACATGTTCTTCTTCATATACTTTTTCAAGATAACATTTCCTTGATATTTTGAGTGTTTCATCTTCATCAAAGGTTACATCTCCGTTGATCTCAATATGATGGTAACCTAGTATGTAGATTCTAAAAGCCTTAGAGACCTCACAATATCCAAAAAATATTCCCTTCTTTCCTGAGGGATCCAACTTGGTTCTCTTTTCTTTTGGAATCTGTACAAATACTAGAAAACCAAATATTTTGAGATGACTTACTTATGGCTTATTTCCTGTGAATATTTATTTGGTGGTTTTGAATCCAAGTGCACTATGGGATAATATGTTTTGGACATAAACTGTTGTTCTTGTTGCTTCAGCCCATAAGTGCATTGGAAGATCTTGATCATGAATCATAGTCTTTACTGCTTCGATAATTGTTTTATTCTTTCTTTCTACTACACCATTTTGTTGAGGATTATAGGGAGTAGTGAGCTCCCTCTTAATCCCGACATCTCTGCAATAGATTCCAAATTCATTTGAAGTGTACTCTCCTCCATTATTTGACCTGAGTATCTTGATTTTTCTTTCGGATAGGTTTTCTACCAAGGCTTTGAATTCCTTGAACTTTTCGAGTACTTCATATTTTGATTTCAAGAAATAAACCCAAGTCTTACGAGAGTAATCATCAATAAATGATTCATAGTATACATACCCGCTTAGAGAGGTTGATGGCATTGGACCACATACATATGAGTGGATGAGCTCCAAGATTCCTTTTGCTTTATTGTCTCTCTTTGGGAAAGGATTCTTTATGTTCTTTCCTTGTGCACATCCCTTACATACACCTTCATGATCAACCTCAAATTTTGGTAAACTTGTAACTACCTTGCTTACATATGGTAAGGCTTTGTAATTATTGTGAGCTAGTCTTCTATGCCAAAGTTCACAAGGAATTTCAGGAGAGTGAGTTAAGGCTACATATGAGTGACCTTTTAACTTGTACAAACCTCCTTTTGTACCAATAACAACTGCATCTTATAATTTTTTTTCCTTTAGGCCACACAAGAACTTCACCATATATGAATGAAACCATGAAACCTTTCTTATCTAGGGCTGAGATATAAAGTAAGTTCTTTGTCAAACATGTTACATAGAGTACATCCTTCATTCTCATCGGAGTTCCTGAATCTAGTTTGTAGGTGGATTCTCCCATTCCTTTGATAGGGTATTGATAATCATCTCCAAGTGAAATTTTCTAGGGGAAATCATTTTCTGTAAGGCTAGATAGAATGTCTTTATGACCTATAATGTGCTTAAAGGCACCGCTATCTATGAGCCAAGTATCCTCTCTAGGTATCACAGATCCTATGAGGGATGAAAACAAGACATAATCTTCAATTTATTCTTTAGTCAACTTCTTGGGTGGCTCATCATCTTTAGCTACATGGGCATGATGTCTTTTTCTATTTCTCTTTTTGTATTCTTCCTTTCTGGAAGGACAATTCTTAGCAATGTGACCCATCTTATCACAATGATAACATTGATAAGAAGATAAGTCTTTTCCCTTTCTTTGACCCTTATGATATTTTTGGAATCTCTTTAGAGGGTGAGATTCTTTATGAAAATGGGTCTCCTTTTGGAAATGAGACCTTTTCTTTCCTCCTTTAGCATGAGCATCTAGGGTTTGATCTTCATCCCTTAATGGTATGAATTCTCGGTTGGCCACTCTTGCTTCTTCTTGAACACATTCTTCCCATAGAATGTCAAATTGGAGTTTCTCTTTTCTTGCACAGATAGTTTGGATGAAGGTATCCCAAGGTCTTGTGAAACCATTAAGAGTTGTCATTATGAGTTCATATTCATCTAAGTTGTCTCCAATTTATTCTAACTGTTCGTTGAATTGAGAAACCCTAGAGAAATAGTCTTGAATTGTTTCTCCTTTCTGCATCTTTGTATTCTTGAGTTGGGTTCTTAGATTCATCTTCTGGTTGATGTTCTTTCCTTCATACATTCTTGTTAGGGAATTAAACAAATATTTTGGATTATTATTAGAATATACTTGAGGGATCAAGTGGTCTTTAACGAAATCTATAATTATTCTTTTGGCCCTAATCATATCCTTCTTGTACTTTTCTTTGGCTGCTTCTTCTTCGGGTTCTGATACATTTTCTTTTATGAATTTTGCAAGGTCATTCTCTTCGAGAATGAATCCAATTTTGTACTTCAAGGCACANCTGCAACATGCTCATCTGTGCTAACATATTGGAGCTTTACAACTTCCCTCTGAACCATATCACGAATGTAGTGATACCATATTTCTATGTGCTTCGACTTATCATGGAACATTGGGTTCTCTGTCATCTTTATGCAACTCTGGTTATCACATAGAATCATGGTGGCTTCCATTTCCAGATCGAACAGAATTATCAACAACTTTCAAATCCACATGGCTTCACAACTGGCGGAACATGCTGCAATGTATTCCGCTTCTGCTGTGCTTAGAGAAATACTTGATTGCTTCCTGATTTGCCATGAAGTCATGGCTAACCCTAAATTGAAATAACATCCTGAAGTATTCTTTCTATCAAAATCACTTCCATCCCAATCTGGATCAGTATAACCATACAGTCTAAAGTCGTGATCTCCACCGTAACATAGACCATAATCCAATGTACCTTTAAGGTATCTCATCACATTCTTTGCAGCTACAAGGTGAACACATCTAGGCTCCACCAGATACTGACTCAAGGTGTTCACAACAAAACATATATATGGCCTCGTATTTGTCAGATACATCAACGATCCAATAATCTGTCTATATAGAGTAGCATCAACCAATTCTGACAAAGTATCAACTAGGAGCTTCAATTTTGTTTCCATGGGTGTGTTCATGGATTTACATTCCAACATGTCAAATCTCTTCAGTATTTAAATTGCATACTTCCCTTGGTTAAGGAAGATCTTCTCTGGGCTCTACCAAACTTCAAGACCTAATAAATAATGCATCGGGCCTAGGTCTTTCATCTCAAACTATGTAGCAAGCTTTTTCTTGCAATATGTGATGAGATTTTATTCTCCTATCAAGAATAAATCATCCACATATATTATTAATATAACTGGATCATCATTCATAACCTTGAAGTAAAGGTTAGAATCGAATTTACTTTTGGTAAAGCCCAAGATCATTAGGAAACTATCAATTCTACCATACCAAGCTATAGGAGCTTACTTCAACCTGTACAAATCTTTCTTAAACTTGTAGACATGAGTCTTTCTATCTTCAACTTCAAACCCTTGTGGTTTTTCTATATACACTTCTTCTTCAATAACACCATTTAAGAAAGTTGTTTTCACATCCATCTGGTGTAACTTCCACTTCATTTTAGCTGCAAGTGCTATGATGGTTATGATAGAAGTGTATATGGCTACATGAGCAAATGTTTCTTCATAGTCAATACCTTCCTTTTGAGAAAAACCACGAGCCACAAATCATTCCTTATGTTTTTCAATACTTTCGTCTGTTGCATGTTTTATTTTGTATATCCATTTGGAAGATACCACATATTTGTTCTTTGGTCTGGGAACTACTTCCCATACATCATTCTTTATAATGGACTGGTATTCTTCTATCATGGCATCCATCCATTCTTTCTTTTGAACGATTTCTTCAAAGAAAGTAGGTTCCTTTTCTATGATATAACACATCAAGGCCATATAACTGGAGAATGGATTAGGTTTCTTTCTTTGTCTCATGGTTGTTTCTAGGGCACCATACTACTCTACATATTGAATAAGTTCCCTTGCCCAAGATGGATTTCTTTTGTGAGAGATTGTCATCTGGGGAGGTTCTTGAGATTCTATCATATCATGATCTTCTGAAATCTCATCATCAGGGGTAACTGTAACTGGTTCTGCAACTCTGGGAGCTACAGGTTCTTCTTCATATACTTTTTCAAGATAACATTTCCTTGATATTTTGAGTGTTTCATCTTCATCAAAGGTTATATATCTGTTGATCGCAATATGATGGTAACCTAGTATGTAGATTCTAAAATCCTTAGAGACCTCACAATATCCAAAAAATATTCCCTTCTTTCCTGAGGGATCCAACTTGGTTCTCTATTCTTTTGGAATCTGTACAAATACTGGACAACCAAATATTTTGAGATGACTTACTTATGGCTTATTTCCGGTGAATATTTATTTGGTGGTTTTGAATCCAAGTGCACTATGGGATAATATGTTTTGGAAATAAACTGTTGTTCTTGTTGCTTCAGCCCATAAGTGCATTGGAAGATCTTGATCATGAATCATAGTCTTTACTGCTTCGATAATTGTTTTATTCTTTCTTTCTACTACACCATTTTGTTGAGGATTATAGGGAGTAGTGAGCTCCCTCTTAATCCCGACATCTCTGCAATAGATTCCAAATTCATTTGAAGTGTACTCTCCTCCATTATTTGACCTGAGTATCTTGATTTTTCTTTCGGATAGGTTTTCTACCAAGGCTTTGAATTCCTTGAACTTTTCGAGTACTTCATATTTTGATTTCAAGAAATAAACCCAAGTCTTACGAGAGTAATCATCAATAAATGATTCATAGTATACATACCCGCTTAGAGAGGTTGATGGCATTGGACCACATACATATGAGTGGATGAGCTCCAAGATTCCTTTTGCTTTATTGTCTCTCTTTGGGAAAGGATTCTTTATGTTCTTTCCTTGTGCACATCCCTTACATACACCTTCATGATCAACCTCAAATTTTGGTAAACTTGTAACTACCTTGCTTACATATGGTAAGGCTTTGTAATTATTGTGAGCTAGTCTTCTATGCCAAAGTTCACAAGGAATTTCAGGAGAGTGAGTTAAGGCTACATATGAGTGACCTTTTAACTTGTACAAACCTCCTTTTGTACCAATAACAACTGCATCTTATAATTTTTTTTCCTTTAGGCCACACAAGAACTTCACCATATATGAATGAAACCATGAAACCTTTCTTATCTAGGGCTGAGATATAAAGTAAGTTCTTTGTCAAACATGTTACATAGAGTACATCCTTCATTCTCATCGGAGTTCCTGAATCTAGTTTGTAGGTGGATTCTCCCATTCCTTTGATAGGGTATTGATAATCATCTCCAAGTGAAATTTTCTAGGGGAAATCATTTTCTGTAAGGCTAGATAGAATGTCTTTATGACCTATAATGTGCTTAAAGGCACCGCTATCTATGAGCCAAGTATCCTCTCTAGGTATCACAGATCCTATGAGGGATGAAAACAAGACATAATCTTCAATTTATTCTTTAGTCAACTTCTTGGGTGGCTCATCATCTTTAGCTACATGGGCATGATGTCTTTTTCTATTTCTCTTTTTGTATTCTTCCTTTCTGGAAGGACAATTCTTAGCAATGTGACCCATCTTATCACAATGATAACATTGATAAGAAGATAAGTCTTTTCCCTTTCTTTGACCCTTATGATATTTTTGGAATCTCTTTAGAGGGTGAGATTCTTTATGAAAATGGGTCTCCTTTTGGAAATGAGACCTTTTCTTTCCTCCTTTAGCATGAGCATCTAGGGTTTGATCTTCATCCCTTAATGGTATGAATTCTCGGTTGGCCACTCTTGCTTCTTCTTGAACACATTCTTCCCATAGAATGTCAAATTGGAGTTTCTCTTTTCTTGCACAGATAGTTTGGATGAAGGTATCCCAAGGTCTTGTGAAACCATTAAGAGTTGTCATTATGAGTTCATATTCATCTAAGTTGTCTCCAATTTATTCTAACTGTTCGTTGAATTGAGAAACCCTAGAGAAATAGTCTTGAATTGTTTCTCCTTTCTGCATCTTTGTATTCTTGAGTTGGGTTCTTAGATTCATCTTCTGGTTGATGTTCTTTCCTTCATACATTCTTGTTAGGGAATTAAACAAATATTTTGGATTATTATTAGAATATACTTGAGGGATCAAGTGGTCTTTAACGAAATCTATAATTATTCTTTTGGCCCTAATCATATCCTTCTTGTACTTTTCTTTGGCTGCTTCTTCTTCGGGTTCTGATACATTTTCTTTTATGAATTTTGCAAGGTCATTCTCTTCGAGAATGAATCCAATTTTGTACTTCAAGGCACANTGTCAAATCATATCCAATGGGTGATAGGGAGTATCAACAAGGGATTCATTGGATAAAAACCACTAAATAGATCACATCAATATCCTCTTCAAACTTCATACTAGCTCAAAAACTTATACAATTTTCCAAGTTTAGGTATGATTAACCCCTATTAAGTGTGCCAATACCTAGGAAAAGGAGCATTTCCTAAGAAAACCATCAAGGAAGATGTGTAATGGAATATGGTATGGTTTGGGGGTTTACTTCATGGGTGGTGGAATAGTCATGAATGGTTATGTATGATATCCATCCTCATGAACACCTTTATGAGGGAGCACTTAGACAATGATATTCCCTTTCCTTGGCATTGTGTCTTTACAAACCCCTATTTTCATTTTTCTTTATTCGTTCAACCTTTTCTCGCTTTTGATTTTCATTTGCTAATTCATTTTTTTAGGTATGCATTCATTGCATAGGACTTGGGGTGATGGCCTCTTAGCGAGGGAGCAAAGCTCATGCTTCTCTATTATTTCTTGGTTCTTGAATTTTCTTTTCTTGGTTATTGACTTTTATTTTCTTTCTTCTTTGGTTTTCTTTGCATTTTGAGTTTAGCATTTTCTCTTTCTATATATATTCTTTTATATCAAGCTACATTAACCTCAAGCATTCAAACTCCTTCTCATGGGATTATGAACATGAACCTCTATGGGTGACATATGAAAACCAACCCAAAATAAGGNATAAACTGTTGTTCTTGTTGCTTCAGCCCATAAGTGCATTGGAAGATCTTGATCATGAATCATAGTCTTTACTGCTTCGATAATTGTTTTATTCTTTCTTTCTACTACACCATTTTGTTGAGGATTATAGGGAGTAGTGAGCTCCCTCTTAATCCCGACATCTCTGCAATAGATTCCAAATTCATTTGAAGTGTACTCTCCTCCATTATTTGACCTGAGTATCTTGATTTTTCTTTCGGATAGGTTTTCTACCAAGGCTTTGAATTCCTTGAACTTTTCGAGTACTTCATATTTTGATTTCAAGAAATAAACCCAAGTCTTACGAGAGTAATCATCAATAAATGATTCATAGTATACATACCCGCTTAGAGAGGTTGATGGCATTGGACCACATACATATGAGTGGATGAGCTCCAAGATTCCTTTTGCTTTATTGTCTCTCTTTGGGAAAGGATTCTTTATGTTCTTTCCTTGTGCACATCCCTTACATACACCTTCATGATCAACCTCAAATTTTGGTAAACTTGTAACTACCTTGCTTACATATGGTAAGGCTTTGTAATTATTGTGAGCTAGTCTTCTATGCCAAAGTTCACAAGGAATTTCAGGAGAGTGAGTTAAGGCTACATATGAGTGACCTTTTAACTTGTACAAACCTCCTTTTGTACCAATAACAACTGCATCTTATAATTTTTTTTCCTTTAGGCCACACAAGAACTTCACCATATATGAATGAAACCATGAAACCTTTCTTATCTAGGGCTGAGATATAAAGTAAGTTCTTTGTCAAACATGTTACATAGAGTACATCCTTCATTCTCATCGGAGTTCCTGAATCTAGTTTGTAGGTGGATTCTCCCATTCCTTTGATAGGGTATTGATAATCATCTCCAAGTGAAATTTTCTAGGGGAAATCATTTTCTGTAAGGCTAGATAGAATGTCTTTATGACCTATAATGTGCTTAAAGGCACCGCTATCTATGAGCCAAGTATCCTCTCTAGGTATCACAGATCCTATGAGGGATGAAAACAAGACATAATCTTCAATTTATTCTTTAGTCAACTTCTTGGGTGGCTCATCATCTTTAGCTACATGGGCATGATGTCTTTTTCTATTTCTCTTTTTGTATTCTTCCTTTCTGGAAGGACAATTCTTAGCAATGTGACCCATCTTATCACAATGATAACATTGATAAGAAGATAAGTCTTTTCCCTTTCTTTGACCCTTATGATATTTTTGGAATCTCTTTAGAGGGTGAGATTCTTTATGAAAATGGGTCTCCTTTTGGAAATGAGACCTTTTCTTTCCTCCTTTAGCATGAGCATCTAGGGTTTGATCTTCATCCCTTAATGGTATGAATTCTCGGTTGGCCACTCTTGCTTCTTCTTGAACACATTCTTCCCATAGAATGTCAAATTGGAGTTTCTCTTTTCTTGCACAGATAGTTTGGATGAAGGTATCCCAAGGTCTTGTGAAACCATTAAGAGTTGTCATTATGAGTTCATATTCATCTAAGTTGTCTCCAATTTATTCTAACTGTTCGTTGAATTGAGAAACCCTAGAGAAATAGTCTTGAATTGTTTCTCCTTTCTGCATCTTTGTATTCTTGAGTTGGGTTCTTAGATTCATCTTCTGGTTGATGTTCTTTCCTTCATACATTCTTGTTAGGGAATTAAACAAATATTTTGGATTATTATTAGAATATACTTGAGGGATCAAGTGGTCTTTAACGAAATCTATAATTATTCTTTTGGCCCTAATCATATCCTTCTTGTACTTTTCTTTGGCTGCTTCTTCTTCGGGTTCTGATACATTTTCTTTTATGAATTTTGCAAGGTCATTCTCTTCGAGAATGAATCCAATTTTGTACTTCAAGGCACACAAAATTTCCACACCTTATAACTTATCAACAAGCTTGGTGCTTACATACATCTTGACTTGGAGCTAAGAAGATGAACATAAAATGAAAGTGCTCAGAAAATGAGTCTAAACTTACCAGGAGATGCGTTGGTTTGAGGCAAGTTGGTTGGAGCTGACTGTTTCAGAAAATTCCAAATTTTTACCCCTTGAAACTTGACCTGTACATTTTTGGACGGGTACTTTTGGTACTAGTTCTGGTTTTTTAGTACCAATCAAAACTAGGGTTTGACTTTATAGAGAGTCTGGCCACTAAAAATGTGTGCTCAAGTTGCCAAAGGATGCACTAGGGTAGGTCGCACTTCCCTAGATGGTTTTTGGTCAGAAATTCCTCTTTAGTAAAAATCCCAAATTTCCTTGTACGACAACAGTGGCATTTGTAGATACCCAGTGAAAGGTGCTCTATTTAGTCAAGATCTGATCCCATGTTAAGTTTAGAGTTGTTATTAGGTTATTCTCAATTTACTAGAGCATTTATGTATTTCCAAAACAATAACATAAAGAGGGTCACTGAAAGAAACAAAATCACAAGGTACGCAACATTTTATCCTAGGAAACCCTCATGGGGGATAAAACCCAACAAAACTTCCTCAATAATATATTTCCAATACAATTCGAAGACTAAGACCAAACCACCAAGAATAAACTAGGACTGAGCATGTGCCTCTCTTCTCCCTCCTCCTTCAACTACAATTGCCTTCAAAATATGCGCACTAGATGAGTGAGTGAGTGAGTGAATGAATAAGTCATCCCCACTTATAAATACTATTTGAGGAGGATCTTAGGGTTATGTCTCTTCACTTAGTAGGGCTGACTTCTTCCAAGAGTGGTTAAAACCACTTTATAAACCCTAGGGGTCGACTTTACCAATACCACCATATAAATATGGTTTGATCAATCCACAAAAGGGAATTTGGTCGTATACAATGCCTGACATGATCAATCCACAAAAAGGGATTTGATCTATAAAACAATAACTCAATTATAATTAGAATATTATTCGAAGTTACAATATTTCAACACATATTAGGTTTTTTAATGCTCATGACTTTGCCTTGATGACTATTGTTTCTCAGGGTGGTGATCTATAACAACCTTAGTTATTGGTTCCTCTTTATTTGAATTTTCAATACATGACTCCTTTAAGGAATGCAACCATGTAGATTTTTGTTCATTTTACTATGCCCTTCGTGGGAATATCCTTTAAGTGTTTTTGCGGACTCCTCTTCTAATTTAGCCTCGAATTGTTCATTTGATGTATCTATAGGTATTGCAATTAGTTTCCTTGAATGAAATTATTCATGTGTCTCTTTTGGGCCTTATTTCTGACTAAGAGAAATATCCTACAATGTTCTTTTTTTTTTTTTATACCAAAGCTTCAAAGAATTCTTTAGCACATTAATATTTATGATACCCATTGAATCCATACAAGGATATCCAAGAATAATATCCGCATAATCCATATCTATAGCATAAAAAATTGAATTCAAAACATGTTTATCCATGGTAGTCTTCAAATCTTTAAAAAAATGAAAATTTTCACCGTCAACCTCAGTGTTCTGGATATACTTTATACGAAATTGAAATATTTTATCCAAGTCAACATGGATGAATTTATACTTGTTGCTAGGGTTTACAAAAACAATGAACTTCTCTTGTTGAAGACATCCATGGATATGTAATAGGAAGTTTTCACATGAAATCAAACCCTCGGTACTCTCTTTGTGTAAATCCTTCATAATGTGCCAAGACTTGTGGAACATTGAAATATGTCATCATTATCACCTAGGCAACAACTTCCCTCATTTTAGTGAAGGATAATCCAACAAAAGAGACGATTTCTTAGTAGGACTTAAGACTCCTAAGAAAAGACACAATCATTTCTAAGGACTCCTAAGTATCTACCTAATTCACCACCAAAGAGATATATCAATCAAGTCAAGGATAAGGTGGTTACTCAAAGTAATTCCATATTTGGTTAAAAGTGTTCTAAGACTAATTTAGGGGGTTTATCAAGTAACAATCTCATGCAAAACAATCCCCAAATTACTCAAATATGAAAATTACCAATGGTTGTTGTAAAACTTGAATGAATAATAGGAAATTACAATAATAAACACATTATAACATCCATACAATTTAGCCCTCAAAATAAGTTATAAACTAGTAAAAAATTGGGATAAAATAATGAATAAATCTAGGGTTTGATTAAATTTTAAAATATGAAAATTACAAAGCTTATAACAACCAACTAAAATAATATGTTTAGCCCTAATTATGAAACAATATAAATCAACAAGGAAAACTTTATGCAACCAAATTATTTTAGGTCAAACATGCAAGAAAACCCTAGGATTTTAGGTCAAGAATATGCAAGAAAACCTTATAATTTATGTCAAAATATGCATGAAAAACCTAGAAATCCAAGGTTTTTGTTGGCTCAAAATTAAATGTAAGCTAAACAAAACCCTAAATTTACCCTAAAACATTGATAAAAATGAAGTATTGAATTTGACTAGATGGGAGAAGACTAGTGCCTACTAATTTATTTTGGAATATGGGGTCAACTAAGACCTCCCTTGAGAGGATGTAAGTTGATCTAAGGAGATATCTAGGTTTTTCCACTAGAAACCTTAGAAAATCCACCTAGTACGTTACAAACTCCAAGACAATTCAAGGGAACATAATCCACTAGTAATCTTCCAAGGGTTTAAATGAAGGGATTTTCCCTAGAATAATTTGAAGAGAATGAAGCACCACCACCATATAATTACAATTACATTTAATTATCATTCATAAAAAGAGTCTAACAATATCTAGAGAGACCACTTACTCAAGAAATCGTTTTCATCAATAAACCTTAGACATGAAAATCTATAGAAGTTACAAATTCATCCACAAAACATCATCCTCAAGGAGATGCTCTAGTTACCAATCCATAGAGAAAATATAGAAGTCATAATAGACAAGTAATGTTCTCCTCAAGTAGCAATTATTTACAAGTGAGAAGTGCTTCTCTTATTTATATGAGAGATCAAACACCCTTCTCATCCATCAAAAACCCTAAAAACATAAAATAATGCCTTTGCCTCCTACAAACCCTAGATATAAGGCAACAAGACATAAAATATCCATGATACAAGAGTGGATGGGTCACTAAGACCCCCAAAAATGCCTCAAAAATGAAGTAAATGTGCTCATGAGACAAGATGTCCATCATAAAGGCATGCTCCATCTCACACATATGGCACGTGTGACCTCAATAAGTGGACGACTCACTCACAAATTAAGTGTAGGGGCTTCAAACGTGAAGCATTGCCTCCAAGGATTGCAAATTTTCATCATCAAGTGTTAAATCATGCCCCCAAAAGGTGCGGTGTCCCATCAAAATGTGATAAACCATCATGTAAAGGTGCAACTTCCTATCATCAAGGTGTCAAATCATATCCAATGGGTGATAGGGAGTATCAACAAGGGATTCATTGGATAAAAACCACTAAATAGATCACATCAATATCCTCTTCAAACTTCATACTAGCTCAGAAACTTATACAATTTTCCAAGTTTAGGTATGATTAACCCCTATTAGGTGTGCCAATACCTAGGAAAAGGAGTATTTACTAAGAAAACCATCAAGGAAGATGTGTAATGGACTATGGTATGGTTTGGGGGTTTACTTAATGGGTGGTGGAATAGTCATGAATGATTATGTATGATATCCATCCTCATGAACACCTTTGTATGAGGGAGCACTTAGGCAATGCTTTTCCCTTTCCTTGGCATTGTGTCTTTACAAACCCCTATTTTCATTTTTATTTATTCATTCAACCTTTTCTCGCTTTTGATTTTCATTTGCTAATTCATTTTTTTTAGGTATGCATTCATTGCATAAGACTTGGGGTGATGGCCTCTTAGCGAGGGAGCAAAGCTCATGCTTCTTTATTATTTCTTGGTTCTTGAATTTTCTTTTCTTGGTTATTGACTTTTATTTTCTTTCTTCTTTGTTTTTCTTTGCATTTTGAGTTTAGCATTTTCTCTTTATATATATATTCTTTTATATCAAGCTACATTAACCTCAAGCATTCAAACTCCTTCTCATGGGATTATGAACATGAACCTCTATGGGTGACATATGAAAACCAATCCAAAATAAGGGATAATAGAAATGGGAAAGATGGAGCATGTTACATATGGATTGGAATATGGACATGTTATCCATATCAAGGGCCCCTAATATTACAACTTTTCCCAAGAGTAACAACACTTGAATAGGATATGATGATGACCACCAAGGTAGGAAAAAGGTATAAATTCAAAGCATCATGATCCATCATCTGATTCAANATAAACTGTTGTTCTTGTTGCTTCAGCCCATAAGTGCATTGGAAGATCTTGATCATGAATCATAGTCTTTACTGCTTCGATAATTGTTTTATTCTTTCTTTCTACTACACCATTTTGTTGAGGATTATAGGGAGTAGTGAGCTCCCTCTTAATCCCGACATCTCTGCAATAGATTCCAAATTCATTTGAAGTGTACTCTCCTCCATTATTTGACCTGAGTATCTTGATTTTTCTTTCGGATAGGTTTTCTACCAAGGCTTTGAATTCCTTGAACTTTTCGAGTACTTCATATTTTGATTTCAAGAAATAAACCCAAGTCTTACGAGAGTAATCATCAATAAATGATTCATAGTATACATACCCGCTTAGAGAGGTTGATGGCATTGGACCACATACATATGAGTGGATGAGCTCCAAGATTCCTTTTGCTTTATTGTCTCTCTTTGGGAAAGGATTCTTTATGTTCTTTCCTTGTGCACATCCCTTACATACACCTTCATGATCAACCTCAAATTTTGGTAAACTTGTAACTACCTTGCTTACATATGGTAAGGCTTTGTAATTATTGTGAGCTAGTCTTCTATGCCAAAGTTCACAAGGAATTTCAGGAGAGTGAGTTAAGGCTACATATGAGTGACCTTTTAACTTGTACAAACCTCCTTTTGTACCAATAACAACTGCATCTTATAATTTTTTTTCCTTTAGGCCACACAAGAACTTCACCATATATGAATGAAACCATGAAACCTTTCTTATCTAGGGCTGAGATATAAAGTAAGTTCTTTGTCAAACATGTTACATAGAGTACATCCTTCATTCTCATCGGAGTTCCTGAATCTAGTTTGTAGGTGGATTCTCCCATTCCTTTGATAGGGTATTGATAATCATCTCCAAGTGAAATTTTCTAGGGGAAATCATTTTCTGTAAGGCTAGATAGAATGTCTTTATGACCTATAATGTGCTTAAAGGCACCGCTATCTATGAGCCAAGTATCCTCTCTAGGTATCACAGATCCTATGAGGGATGAAAACAAGACATAATCTTCAATTTATTCTTTAGTCAACTTCTTGGGTGGCTCATCATCTTTAGCTACATGGGCATGATGTCTTTTTCTATTTCTCTTTTTGTATTCTTCCTTTCTGGAAGGACAATTCTTAGCAATGTGACCCATCTTATCACAATGATAACATTGATAAGAAGATAAGTCTTTTCCCTTTCTTTGACCCTTATGATATTTTTGGAATCTCTTTAGAGGGTGAGATTCTTTATGAAAATGGGTCTCCTTTTGGAAATGAGACCTTTTCTTTCCTCCTTTAGCATGAGCATCTAGGGTTTGATCTTCATCCCTTAATGGTATGAATTCTCGGTTGGCCACTCTTGCTTCTTCTTGAACACATTCTTCCCATAGAATGTCAAATTGGAGTTTCTCTTTTCTTGCACAGATAGTTTGGATGAAGGTATCCCAAGGTCTTGTGAAACCATTAAGAGTTGTCATTATGAGTTCATATTCATCTAAGTTGTCTCCAATTTATTCTAACTGTTCGTTGAATTGAGAAACCCTAGAGAAATAGTCTTGAATTGTTTCTCCTTTCTGCATCTTTGTATTCTTGAGTTGGGTTCTTAGATTCATCTTCTGGTTGATGTTCTTTCCTTCATACATTCTTGTTAGGGAATTAAACAAATATTTTGGATTATTATTAGAATATACTTGAGGGATCAAGTGGTCTTTAACGAAATCTATAATTATTCTTTTGGCCCTAATCATATCCTTCTTGTACTTTTCTTTGGCTGCTTCTTCTTCGGGTTCTGATACATTTTCTTTTATGAATTTTGCAAGGTCATTCTCTTCGAGAATGAATCCAATTTTGTACTTCAAGGCACAAAAATTTTCCACACCTTATAACTCATCAACAAGATTGGTGCTTACAGACATCTTGACTTGGAGCTAAGAATATGAACAGAAAATGAAAGTGCTCAAAAAATGAGTCTAAACTTACCAGGAGATGCGTTGGTTTGAGGCAAGTTGGTTGGAGCTGACTGTTTCAGAAAATTCCAAATTTTTACCCCTTGAAACTTGACCTGCACATTTTTGGACTGGTACTTTTGGTACAAGTTCTGGTTTTTTGGTACCAGTCAAAACTAGGGTTTGAATTTATAGAGAGTCTGGCCACTAAAAATGTGTGCTCAAGTTGCCAAAGGATGCACTAGGGTAGGTCGCACTTCCCTAGATGGTTTTTGGTTAGAAATTCCTCTTTAGTAAAAATCCCAAATTTCCTTGTATGACAACAGTGGCATTTTTAGATACCCAGTGAAAGGTGCTCTATTTAGTCAAGATCTGATCCCATGTTAAGTTTAGAGTTGTTATTAGGTTATTCTCAATTTACTAGAGCATTTATGTATTTCCAAAACAACAACATAAAGAGGGTCACTGGAAGAAACAAAATCACAAGGTACACAACATTTTATCCTAGGAAACCCTCATCCGGGATAAAACCCAACAAAACTTCCTCAATAATAGATTTCCAATACAATTCGAAGACTAAGACCAAACCACCAAGAATAAACTAGGACCGAGCATGTGCCTCTCTTCTCCTTCCTCCTTCAACTACAATTGCCTTCAAAATATGCGCACTATATGAGCGAGTGAGTGAGTGAATGAATAAGTCATCCCCACTTATAAATACTATTTGAGGAGGCGCTTAGGGTTATGTCTCTTCACTTAGTAGGGTTGACTTCTTCCAAGAGTGGTTAAAACCACTTTATAAACCCTAGGGGTCGACTTTACAAATACCACCATATAAATATGGTTTGATCAATCCACAAAAGGGGATTTGGTCGTATACAATGCCTGACATGATCAATCCACAAAAAGGGATTTGATCTATAAGATAATAACTCAATTATAATTAGAATATTATTCGAAGTTACAATATTTCAACACATATTAGGTTTGTTAATGCTCATGACTTTGCCTTGATGACTATTGTTTCTCAGGGTGGTGATCTATAACAACCTTAGTTATTGGTTCCTCTTTATTTGAATTTTCAATACGTGACTCCTTTAAGGAATGCAACCATGTAGATTTTTGTTCATTTTACTATGCCCTTCGTGGAAATATCCTTTAGGTGTTTTTGTGGACTCCTCTTCTAATTTAGCCTCGAATTGTTCATTTGATGTATCTATAGGTATTGCAATTAGTTTCCCTGAATGAAATTATTCATGTGTCTCTTTTGGGCCTTATTTCCGACTAAGAGAAATATCCTACAATGTTATTCTTCTTTTTTTTATACCAGAGATTCAAAGAATTCTTTAGCACATTAATATTTATCATACCCATTGAATCCATACAAGGATATCCAAGAATAATATGTGCATAATCCATATATATAACATAAAAAATTGAATTCAAAACATGTTTATCCATGGTAGTCTTCAAATCTTTAAAAAAATGAAATTTTTCACCGTCAACCTTAGTGTTCTGGATATACTTTATACGAAATTGCAATATTTTATCCAAGTCAACATGGATGAATTTATACTTGTTGCTAAGGTTTACAAAAACAATGAACTTCTCTTGTTGAAGACATCCATGGATATGTAATAGGAAGTTTTCACATGAAATCAAACCCTCGGTGCTCTCTTTGTGTAAATCCTTCATAATGTGCCAAGACTTGTGGAACATTGAAATATGTCATCATTATCACCTAGGCAACAACTTCCCTCATTTTAGTGAAGGATAGTCCAATAAAAGAGACGATTTCTTAGTAGGACTTAAGACTCCTAAGAAAAGACACAATCAATTCTAAGGACTCCTAAGTATCTACCTAATTCACCACCAAAGAGATATATCAATCAAGTCAAGGATAAGGTGGTTACTCAAAGTAAATTCCATATTTGGTTAAAAGTGTTCTAAGACTAATTTAGGGGGTTTATCAAGTAACAATCTCATGCAAAACAATCCCCAAATTACTCAAATATGAAAATTACCAATGGTTGTTGTAAAACTTGAATGAATAATAGGAAATTACAATAATAAACACATTATAACATCCATACAATTTAGCCCTCAAAATAAGTTATAAACTAGTAAAAAATTGGGATAAAATAATGAATAAATCTAGGGTTTGATTAAATTTTAAAATATGAAAATTACAAAGCTTATAACAACCAACTAAAATAATATGTTTAGCCCTAATTATGAAACAATATAAATCAACAAGGAAAACTTTATGCAACCAAATTATTTTAGGTCAAACATGCAAGAAAACCCTAGGATTTTAGGTCAAGAATATGCAAGAAAACCTTATAATTTATGTCAAAATATGCATGAAAAACCTAGAAATCCAAGGTTTTTGTTGGCTCAAAATTAAATGTAAGCTAAACAAAACCCTAAATTTACCCTAAAACATTGATAAAAATGAAGTATTGAATTTGACTAGATGGGAGAAGACTAGTGCCTACTAATTTATTTTGGAATATGGGGTCAACTAAGACCTCCCTTGAGAGGATGTAAGTTGATCTAAGGAGATATCTAGGTTTTTCCACTAGAAACCTTAGAAAATCCACCTAGTACGTTACAAACTCCAAGACAATTCAAGGGAACATAATCCACTAGTAATCTTCCAAGGGTTTAAATGAAGGGATTTTCCCTAGAATAATTTGAAGAGAATGAAGCACCACCACCATATAATTACAATTACATTTAATTATCATTCATAAAAAGAGTCTAACAATATCTAGAGAGACCACTTACTCAAGAAATCGTTTTCATCAATAAACCTTAGACATGAAAATCTATAGAAGTTACAAATTCATCCACAAAACATCATCCTCAAGGAGATGCTCTAGTTACCAATCCATAGAGAAAATATAGAAGTCATAATAGACAAGTAATGTTCTCCTCAAGTAGCAATTATTTACAAGTGAGAAGTGCTTCTCTTATTTATATGAGAGATCAAACACCCTTCTCATCCATCAAAAACCCTAAAAACATAAAATAATGCCTTTGCCTCCTACAAACCCTAGATATAAGGCAACAAGACATAAAATATCCATGATACAAGAGTGGATGGGTCACTAAGACCCCCAAAAATGCCTCAAAAATGAAGTAAATGTGCTCATGAGACAAGATGTCCATCATAAAGGCATGCTCCATCTCACACATATGGCACGTGTGACCTCAATAAGTGGACGACTCACTCACAAATTAAGTGTAGGGGCTTCAAACGTGAAGCATTGCCTCCAAGGATTGCAAATTTTCATCATCAAGTGTTAAATCATGCCCCCAAAAGGTGCGGTGTCCCATCAAAATGTGATAAACCATCATGTAAAGGTGCAACTTCCTATCATCAAGGTGTCAAATCATATCCAATGGGTGATAGGGAGTATCAACAAGGGATTCATTGGATAAAAACCACTAAATAGATCACATCAATATCCTCTTCAAACTTCATACTAGCTCAGAAACTTATACAATTTTCCAAGTTTAGGTATGATTAACCCCTATTAGGTGTGCCAATACCTAGGAAAAGGAGTATTTACTAAGAAAACCATCAAGGAAGATGTGTAATGGACTATGGTATGGTTTGGGGGTTTACTTAATGGGTGGTGGAATAGTCATGAATGATTATGTATGATATCCATCCTCATGAACACCTTTGTATGAGGGAGCACTTAGGCAATGCTTTTCCCTTTCCTTGGCATTGTGTCTTTACAAACCCCTATTTTCATTTTTATTTATTCATTCAACCTTTTCTCGCTTTTGATTTTCATTTGCTAATTCATTTTTTTTAGGTATGCATTCATTGCATAAGACTTGGGGTGATGGCCTCTTAGCGAGGGAGCAAAGCTCATGCTTCTTTATTATTTCTTGGTTCTTGAATTTTCTTTTCTTGGTTATTGACTTTTATTTTCTTTCTTCTTTGTTTTTCTTTGCATTTTGAGTTTAGCATTTTCTCTTTATATATATATTCTTTTATATCAAGCTACATTAACCTCAAGCATTCAAACTCCTTCTCATGGGATTATGAACATGAACCTCTATGGGTGACATATGAAAACCAATCCAAAATAAGGGATAATAGAAATGGGAAAGATGGAGCATGTTACATATGGATTGGAATATGGACATGTTATCCATATCAAGGGCCCCTAATATTACAACTTTTCCCAAGAGTAACAACACTTGAATAGGATATGATGATGACCACCAAGGTAGGAAAAAGGTATAAATTCAAAGCATCATGATCCATCATCTGATTCAACACATGGTAACTATTTTCATGTCAAATACATTGACATTAACACCTAATATGAAGCATTAAAACAAGGTACCTCATGTGTTTCATGCACAATATCATCTGATGTGCTCGAGCTAAGCATAAATGGGAAATCATATGTGGGAAACTATCTGTAGAGAATCCAAAATGTTATCATGAGAATTGTTGTCTATGATGTGGATCATGGGAAAAAAAACTCATCTAGTTACCCGTAGAGGTGAGGGGGTAATAGAGACCACTTGTCTAAAAATAACTTTTCATATTCTTCATCAGGAATTTTCAACATTTCCTTAGTGTCAAGTGACTTCCACCATATGGTAGAATCATCCCTTGGATATAAGAGTAGGCAACCTTTCCAACGAGTGGAAAAATTTTACTTCCACCAATTTATGTATTCTTTGTTGGATTATTGAGAGGGGGGTGAATCAGTAATAGCGTAATTATAATCATTTTTCTTCAAATTTTATATCAATGTAGAATTATTATCCAATAATGAGCAGTAAGAAATAAACAATCACACACATACATAGTACACCAATGTTTTACGTGGAAACCCAAATCAGGAGAAAGCCACATAATGTTTTTTCTTATATGTCTTGAAGAATTACATTCATTGGAAGCACCAACTTCCTTTGTTTTCCAGCTGCAAATGAAAGGAGGCTCCAACCCTCTAGTTTCTCAGGCTACAACCTGAGAGAAGCTCCAACTCCCCAATTCTACGGCTACAACCAGAAGGAGGCTACAACCCCCTATGTTCTCCAGCTACAAATGAAAGGTGGCTACAACCACCTGTCCTTGCTCCGTCCTACCACCCTGAAGTAGAAGTAGAATGATGGAACCACTGTCACACTATCACTGTGAGATATACCGATGTAAACCTGTACCAATAAATCTGAACCATGTATCAACTTGTACCTCAACCTGTAATCAACCTGTACCATAAACAAGTGCATCAACCATGCACCAACCTCAACCAAAAGACCTCATTAATTTCATCATCCAAATATGATTTGTAGATTTGTAATATACATGGTGTATATGATCACATTTCTGCAAACCTTCCTTAAATTTAACAACAAGAGACTAGGATTTTCATCAAACTTTTCTTTAGTCTCACATGCCTAGTTTTGGATTAGTCAACAACCCTAACTTAAAGTAATCATAAATTTGAACCTGTAATGTACAAAGATCTGAAACTTATACACAATTTTCTTTAGTGTGTTTTATGCAATTCCTCCAGGTTTCACTACTTGGAACCTCTCAGAAAAGGAGTTATAACAAAAATGGCATACCTTTCTGAATTCTGGCTTATTCTAGAGAGCAACCTTGTAGAGCATTACCCACATGAAATATTTGTTAAATTGATATGAAACTATTACCCAACATACTAAATACTGTACCCTAACCAACACATTTGGTCTCACTGAATTTGGATCTTTTATGAAGAAGTTATGATGTTTTTTAATCCAAAACGCTTGTTTTTGACTAGTTTCAGAACTAGCCACAAACCCTATTTTCCACGGAGTGTAACTCCCAAAATACAATGAACCACAATCTGAATTTTTTACCACAGATACTTGGGTGCATTTTATCAATGGAATATCAATTTCATGGTCTGAATAATTATAAAAAAAAAATTATAGCGAAAATGGTGAGATGACCTGTAAATAACATACCTTAAAAAGCACCATCAAAATAATTTATCCTTCCTTGCATTTCGGCCTTCTTT
Source organism: Picea glauca (assembly GCA_000966675.3). NCBI lineage: Eukaryota > Viridiplantae > Streptophyta > Pinopsida > Pinales > Pinaceae > Picea > Picea glauca. The sequence goes on along the minus strand of JZKD02S2216872.1, from coordinate 796 downwards.
TCTTCACCTTCCCTCAGAAATTGGGCTTATATATCCTTGGTTACCTCAGACACCTAAAGATATTCAATATTCTCAAGTGTGATTAAAATGAGAGAGCCTTGCCTCTTATTTATACTCTCCAAGTAGCTTCCTTAAAAACATCTTCTAGGTCACTTGGACCACTTTCCTTATTTTAGGGTTAACCCACTTTTAATTTATCCATTAAATTTATTATTGAAATTATTCGTTTTGTATTCACTTTGAATTATAATACACTCATCACTTCACTTTATTATTTACCTTTTAAAATCTCTTAAACCACTTTGACTACAATGACCTTTTGGGGCTTCTAGATGACATGTGAGGGTCCTCCAACTTCGTAAGGCCATAACTCTCAAACCGTGAGGAGTTATGTGAAATTCCACATACCACCAGAAATGGAATGACATGTAATATCCATCTAGAATAGTATTACCTTCAAATATATAAAAAATTATACTATTATCCATCAAACAAACTTGGGTCCATTACCCAAACCTGGGTTCTCCAACTTCACATGGTCATAACTCTCTAACTGTGAGGAGTTATGTGACGTCCTACATACCAACGGAAATGAAATGACAAGCACTATCCATATAGTATAGTTTCCCTGACAAATTCATTGTCTTTCATCTCATTATTCCACAATTAAGCATGGGTTCGCTTACTCTGCAAAGCGTCTTCCCGTGAGGGCTTTCACCATAAGGGGACCACTTTGGAGTTCATCCATATTTACTTATTATCAACCATGAAAAAACAATAATGATTCATATTTACA
>JZKD02S2216861.1:13023-23350 GCA_000966675.3 Picea glauca | reverse complement strand
ACTGAAACTCCTAGCCATGCATGGCCGAGAGTTCATCCAAAACCCTAGCTCCTTCTAGCCTATAAAAGAAGGGGTAGGGGTACTATTTGGAGGAGGAAAAATATAGCAAAGAAACACTGCCCAATTGCCAAGTCCATTTGTCCCAACCCTTTAACCTTTCCTCAAGCCTAAGGAGAATTAATGCAAAGCAGTTGGAGGACAAAGAAGAGGAGGAGCCCAGGATCAGGATCAAGGAGCGGTGGCCAGTCTCTATCATCATTGTAAGTTGATTCATATTGAGATTAGTAAAAGAATACTTTTCCCGTCCCAATGCATGAGTTATATATGATTTGTGTAATTTATGCTTAATTTCTAACCCTCAAGTAGAAAAATAGTATGCATGCGTAGTGTTTTGTCTTGATTGTAGGTTAACTTTGGAAGGAGCAGCATAAGGAAGCAGGCAAAGTGCAACGAAGGATCTACACCAAACATCAGGAAAAAGGTTAGTAGTTCCTTTCCATGCATGTGTCTCGAAAGAGGAATTTAAGTTTTGGGGTGGTAGGTTAAAAGGTCATTTCTTTAAGGTCAAAATCTGCATGCAAATCAGACCCTAGTTTGCTAGTCCGTAGGGTATTATTTCCCAACAACACTTTGTATCGAAAAGACGCATGTCCACCAGTTCTGTCCCAACCATCTTTCCTCCTTTATGTGCCTTCTTCGATTTAAGGGTATCCATCACTCAGAATGAGGGCTCTTGAAAGGATTAAGGGATGGTAATGATCAGGAAGGCTTTGAATGGGGTTTCAAATATACAAAGCTGACCCTATGCAACTGATTAAAACATTTGATTTCGAGATGAAAGGAGGAAGAGGAAGCAGTGAGAGGTTAAGCAATGCCTCTGGGTAGCGCAACGCATACACAGAGAATAGACTAGTCAAGATCTTGCAACTTCAATGGCTAAGGTAGGAAACAATAATTTGACTCATATACGGGCCATGAGGTTTACATGTCTGAAAAAGAGAGGAGGTGAAGCTATCATACAAAGATGGGTCCTTTACCGCTTTGCAAACTTAGCAAACCAAAACCCGAGCACAATTTTCCTGCAAAAATTTAATATGCAAAGGAGGAAACATGGGATACTTGTGGAGTAGACACCTTTTGAGATCTTCAACGCAATCTTAGGATGAAATTTGAGATAACTTTGGCCTTGGAATATTTCTCAGCATCATAGTTCGTTGGCATGTGGTTTCCTAATCAGAACTTATGAATTTACGTAGCATAGCACTGTTGAGTCTTTCAAATTACAAACTGTTACCAAAAATCATAAATGCAAGATCTTTGAAGGCATCTTTAACCGAATTCTAGCACTGAAAACAAGGGACATGACATTAGTCATGCCAATCATGGCTCGGGGTGGAAGTGTGATGAACGTGATAGGCATTACAGAACATCCTGATGAGTAAGCAATGCATCCACTTCAAAATGTGATTAGAAAGGTAAGAGAGGATGTTGAGGTATGCCTATGAGGTCATGAGTGAGGAGAGAGGAGTGTCACATCAATCTAGTCATGGGAGGGATCGACCTAGGGACAAATCATGAAGGGGACCAAAATAAAACATGATCTAGAAATGGTTTAAGGATCAAAAATCAATTTGAGGATCAAATTAGAGATAAGGCTCAGAAACTTTAATCATCCAAGGGGTCCTACCAATCATAAATTTTAAAGGGTTGAGACCTTAAAATAAAAAAATTAAAATCTAAGTCTTAAAAAAGGATTGCAAACAAACTAAAAAGACCCAAGGCAATTTAGTGTGATAACAGGTTGACATCAATCTCCAAGATTAATATCCAAGGGTTGACATCAATGACAACCAATTTTCCAAACCAAATTTCCAACACCATGGAAACCTCAGGCCTTGCAATGGACAAAAAAACATTTAAGGCCTCAAATAGGCCCCAAATGTTTAATACCTAAAAATATAAATAAATAAAATGCAAATTTGGGAAACTGTGTTGAGTTAGTGGAAGAAGTGGGTGCAAATTGATGCCCACCTAGATTAGGAAATAAGTTTTAGTTCCTCTCCATTCCATGAATATAATGAAAAAAGAGTGCCTTTCATACTATAATATGACTCAAAAAAATATAGTAAAAGCTGACTACATCAATTAGAGAAGCTCGTGGAAGAATGCATGACTGCACTCCATTATCAAGAAGTTCAGAAGTATCAACAATTTTTTTTTCATGATTGAAAAATAAATAAAAAGAGATAATTATCAGAAGCTTGGTACTTCTTTATGATGGCCAAATCAAAGGAAAATCAATAAAATTGTTGACCACCTAGTTGGGCCCATACATAGTAGAGGATATAAGGTCGATTGGTGTAGTATACTTAAGAACTCTGCAAGGAAATATCCTCGACAAGGTAGTTAANTAGCACTGTTGAGTCTTTCAAATTACAAACTGTTACCAAAAATCATAAATGCAAGATCTTTGAAGGCATCTTTAACCGAATTCTAGCACTGAAAACAAGGGACATGACATTAGTCATGCCAATCATGGCTCGGGGTGGAAGTGTGATGAACGTGATAGGCATTACAGAACATCCTGATGAGTAAGCAATGCATCCACTTCAAAATGTGATTAGAAAGGTAAGAGAGGATGTTGAGGTATGCCTATGAGGTCATGAGTGAGGAGAGAGGAGTGTCACATCAATCTAGTCATGGGAGGGATCGACCTAGGGACAAATCATGAAGGGGACCAAAATAAAACATGATCTAGAAATGGTTTAAGGATCAAAAATCAATTTGAGGATCAAATTAGAGATAAGGCTCAGAAACTTTAATCATCCAAGGGGTCCTACCAATCATAAATTTTAAAGGGTTGAGACCTTAAAATAAAAAAATTAAAATCTAAGTCTTAAAAAAGGATTGCAAACAAACTAAAAAGACCCAAGGCAATTTAGTGTGATAACAGGTTGACATCAATCTCCAAGATTAATATCCAAGGGTTGACATCAATGACAACCAATTTTCCAAACCAAATTTCCAACACCATGGAAACCTCAGGCCTTGCAATGGACAAAAAAACATTTAAGGCCTCAAATAGGCCCCAAATGTTTAATACCTAAAAATATAAATAAATAAAATGCAAATTTGGGAAACTGTGTTGAGTTAGTGGAAGAAGTGGGTGGAAATTGATGCCCACCTAGATTAGGAAATAAGTTGTAGTTCCTCTCCATTCCATGAATATAATGGAAAAAGAGTGCCTTTCATACTATAATATGACTCAAACAAATATAGTAAAAGTTGACTACATCAATTAGAGAAGCTCGTGGAAGAATGCATGACTGCACTCCATTATCAAGAAGTTCAGAAGTATCAACAAAAAAAATTTCATGATTGAAAAATAAATAAAAAGAGATAATTATCAGAAGCCTGGTACTTCTTTATGATGGCCAAATCAAAGGAAAATCAATAAAATTGTTGACCACCTAGTTGGGCCCATACATAGTAGAGGATATAAGGTCGATTGGTGTAGTATAATTAAGAACTCTGCAAGGAAATATCCTTGACAAGGTAGTTAATGGTGATTTCTTGAAGAAATACCTTTGATAATAGAGAGAGAGAGAGAGAGAGAGAGAGAGAGAGAGAGAGAGAGAATCCTAATGGTCAAACCCCTTTGAGGCACCACTAGGATGGGAATCTATCTAAAAACCAATTACGTAGAAGTTTGATTCTTGAAAAAAAAGAGAAAGAGAAAAGAAAAATGATCAAGAAATAAAATGATGAAAACCATTAGGATTTTCACTAGGTGGGAGTTTAGTTGAAAACCAATCAGTCTTATAGGTAGACTATTCAATTCTTAACTTTTGAATTTGATATCTAGATTGTTATTCTACAAGGGACTTGTAGGGAAAACAATTGTAAAAACATTCATTCTCAAGTGTTAAGAAATAAACCCAAGTGTTTTTGGAGAATTCATCAATGAATTTTAATACATTGTTAAGATATTTAGACACTTAGGAGTTAGTTAATATCAACTTGGTCTAATGTGTTGTTATATTAAAGTGTGTTTCTTAGTGTGTTTCCTTAGTATGCATTAGTATGCATTTATTATTATGTAATTTGTCAGTCATGATATGTTCTAGACATAGAGTGATCTAATGGCTCCTTTTCTCCTCAATATTAACAACTACATTGATGTATCGTAACACCCAATTGTTCCATAATATCTAGTTAACGAGAGTGGAGGTTCATTTGTTGATGATTGATTATGAGAAAATCTCTTGTAATAATTTTTTTTTTCATTAATAAATTGCCTAAAGTGGCCATGTTGGTTGGTGCGATGGATGTTTCCCCATTGGGGTTTTACCACATAAAAACATGGGCGTGTTTGTCTCTGATATATTTTTGTAAGTGGTTGTTGAAGGTGTCTGTCCTCTATTGGAATATCCTATGTTGTCAAACATGGTATTTGAGCCTGTTTTTTGACCCACTCCCATTGTAGATCAATAATTTGATGTCATTTTTTTGCATCTTTGGTTTCTTCTATTTCTGTATCACACCCTACCCCCTAATCCTCACTTGGGATGGTGAGGTGTCATGATTCCTTCGTTATTTCACTCTCAGGTGAGTACTTGGGAACATCAATGTCTATGTGAGGACTTATCTTATCACTCCATAAGCTATGTTACAACTTGCTAATCCTTAGCTTCAAGTCTCCCTTAGAGGTAATTGAGGTATCCAATAATCTAAATTCCCCAATTAGATGGTAAAAATTCCTCCTTGGGCCTTATCTACACATCTTATATCTAATTTGAACTTATTACCATTGGGGTACTTACTCACTAGAATAACCAACCGCTTTGATGGAATCATTAAGATGGATTACCTTAAGGATCCAAAGGCTTCCAGTTGTCCCAACTGAATGACTATAATTTGATCGAAACCTCTACTCAATCAATGGTTACCCTTCCCTCATGTCCTGGTCTTACCATTCCCAGTGGGGCCCACCTCAATTTCAAGGCTGAAGTCAAGTCTTTCCCATTCTATATCAACGGTCTACTTTCTTTCTCGACACTCCTCCTTATTGAAGTATATCCATTCCAAATCTATTGAATACTCTGAGCCAGTCACTATGAATGCATGTGCTCCGATAGATTGAACGGTCCTTATTCATTTGATCTAGTGGATGTAGGGTGCCTCGAAGTTTCCAATTAATCACTATTTAAGGTGGATGAACTCTTCTCCTAATGGAATTTCATATGAGATTTGAAGGTTGTAATATTATGACTCTATCTATTATCCTTGAACTCCCTATTTTTGGAATCCCCCTTCTAAATTCTTTTCTGGAACCCTTGTCAACCTTATGTCGATAGGCTAATGGATGGATCCAGTGATCCAAAATACTCCATATCCATGCCTCGATGGGTTGAAGGGTCCTATTGATTCATACCTTTCCTCGTTAGAGTCCTATTGCAATATATCACTTGATTGTTCTGATGGATACTCCATCCAATCCACAATCTAGATATGCTCACCATGTTGATCCAGTGGTTGTGAGTAATCCTGAATGAACTTAGGTTTTCTTCAAGAAAATAGTATGATTCTTGACTTACACATTTAGGAACTTATTCAAGGAGTTTTAACAAATCTCTAAGGGTCAAAAATAAACTCTAAGACCATCAAATTTCTATCTATTTTATGAGAAATAAGATCTTGCATATCTTGCAATATTTCCGCATAAGACCTTGAAAATTTTAGGACTCAAGGTCCTCTATTCCTCACAGGCATCTCTCTGACCAAAGGACACACACATCACTAGTTAAATGATGTTTTTGTCCATGTACTACAAACTTTCCTCTACGACTATAAGACTCTTAGGAATATGGGCTATCCATACTGGTTTATTTTCTTCATATGGCTTATTTGACTAGATGAAAACCATGACAGATACCTACCATTCATTCAAGTATTCAATTCATTGTTTATAAACAACCACATTCACATTTAATCTAGACATTTACATAAATGAAACACTCAAGCATAATTAAACAACCAAGTGATACACTTATCTGATTAGAGAAAGTTTCCAATACCAACTGACTAAGAGGGGACACATTTCCTTCCAACCTTAGTCCATACTGTAGAGTTCCTTCCTACAATATTCAACCCTCATGCGAAGCCATGAAACCACAAGGGAATTATTCAGTTAGTTTCCAACTTCGATGATACATGAAGGTTACTCTTCTTCCTCCTGTGACAATAAAAAAAGTTTCCCAGTTCCCACATAGCTCTATATGTTTATTAGGTGGTTTCTCAACTGGATTTAAAGTACACAAGGAATTCCCTTCTCTACTAAATAGTCCCTCATTGGCCTCCCTTTACTAGTGTCGGTTTATGTCCATGAAGAACCAAGTTGTAGTCCTTCTTGCTTCAGTCTATATTGGGTTCTTATGTGCTTCAGGGTGATCAATATTAATTTACACAAGCTTCCTATTTTCCTTAAGAAAAATTTCCATTTTCTTCTCTTCTTTCCTCTATTGGTCTATGTGTGTGTGTTCCCTCCTACTTTTATTTCTATCCACCTTTGGTCTATTCTTCGGCCAATTCCCTCGGGACTCTTGTAACATTTGTCAGACGTTTCCTACAGTCTGTGGCTCCTATCTTGAAGGGGTAACCGTGAATTCTAGTTGTTAGTCATTTAATAGTCCATTTTTCTTATCTAAAAGACCAATCCATCAATAGCCATTAAATTCCTCAACCACTTTCGTGGACATTCATAAATTTTCATGTGGCTCATTCAGATCGAGTACATTGGGAGTTATGAGTTTATGCTTAGAAAGCATATATTAGCTTGTTGAATAAGATTCTTGTTTTCTTCATAAAAACAACTCAGCTCCCTACTCCATGCAACTTCATCCATCCCTACTTCATCGATTTCCCACTTGTGTATCACGGTTAGTACTTGTAAGTTTGTTCCCTCTTGGTTAGTGATTTTCATGTTTTTATTAAATCAAGAAGGTGTTACAATTTCCATACATGTTGGGGCTATCAGTATTCTTCCATTGTATCCATAGTGCTCATTTAAATTATATACACTTTTAATTTCATTCAAAAAGGTTTTTGTTTTCCCAATATATGGACATTTTAGTCAGATCAAGAGGTATAAATCCTAGATACACCCTTTTTCACAAAAAATTACCAAGATGACATTTCAGTTTTTTGTTTTTGTAATAGGTTGTTACTCTTTCCAGTTTGTATATGTTATTTTCCTCATGCTCTGTGTAGGGAAATTTATCTGCAATAAATTTTGGACATCAAATCATCAACCCAAGGGATCATAAGCTTGTTAGATGTAGGAAAAGTATATGCAGGACCAAATCCTACTCTAATATATTCTTGAAAAGAAATGATGGCAACAATCTTAAATCTAGGAGATATGGTGCTAACTAGTGTGTCAAAACAAATCCCCTTCACTATGGGCTGCAATTGTTCACAAAGAATTATCAAAGTGTTCATGCAACCATGAAGAATAGTAATTTGTATCCCTTCCCTTTAGTAACCATTCTTGCTTCAACCAAAACACAAAGGTAAATGCAAGAAAGAAAGGAAATCTAATAAATATGGGCCATTTGTATCAAGGCTTATTCAAGGGTGCCAACCCCAATATTTCACCCACTTTGAAAGTTAAGAATTCAATGGTTTCAAGGGAGGAATTTTGCTCATGAGCCATGGTCTTCTACAAACAAGCACTGAAACAAAAGAAATGGAAACAATTACCAAAATAAGGAATGATACTTGTTTATCTATGAAATGAGAGGGTATGATTGTAATCTAAGTCATTCTCACTAATATATGTTACAATGATAGGATAAGGGGGAAATGTGGTATGATTTGGTGGGCCCTCCCAACCAGTTCCATGCTTCCTAAGAGACTACATAACTAAAAGGGAAATTACACCACAAAATTAATCTCAAGCACCAGGTTGCCACTTATATTAATGAAGAAAATAATAGACCTCAACTATTACAAAATGACAACATTCAATATTCCATCCCCTCTAATATTCTCATAAATTTTATGCAAAGAGGAAGGGGGCGAATTGGAACCAATTCCTCCAAATCTAGACTATCAATCATGGATATATTTTCAAAATATTTCCTTTGTGTGTTTTTGGTAGATATTGGTTGAAGAAAAACTCAATATTCAATTACATTTGATTCATTTACCACAAAAATATATAAGAATAGTATTGATTTTCTTTCTTTGCTGGATGGATGCATCCACAGTCTAGAAGACTGGAGAAGGTCGGGGCAACTACAAATCTTGGCAAACCCATATTGGAAAAATGACCATATCTCCTATATCCCTAATCATATTCAAAAAACAATTGAACGTTATCTAAATGGGGATGTTGTGGACAAAACCCATGTCACGAAGTTTTCATATTCTTCTTCATTCGCTCGAAAAAAACTCTAAAAGTTGAATTTTTCAAATTCACACATTTTTTAACGTAAAACCCTTAATCATTGCTGGAGACTTCTATGTGTGACCTAGGAATGAACCAAGGCATACAAACCATCTTGGAATCAAACCTTCCAAAACCCATGTGACCATTCTTGATTTGGGTGAGCGCACATATGTCAACCTACGAACCTGGGTACTGGAACAACTGGAGGTACGAGAACAAAACTGTCAAAATCTCCATCAGTAAGATTAATCCAAATCCTCTATAAATCATTAAAAATGAAGAAAATTATGACAATTAACAAAATTGATCTTGTGAGGCACATTAACGTAAAGAATATGGGTAAATATGGTATCAGGCAAAGTAAATGGGTAAACATGTGTGGTAAAAAGGTCAATAAGGGGACCAAATTATGGTGTAAAATGTTTCAAATTAGCATCCCAACATATACCCCATTCCTGAGGATTGAAATGTCCTCATTCCAAATGAATTAGGAAAAGACCATTTCCTAACTGCAAAATCCTCCCAAGCTTCCCAATTGTACTACCAGGCTTATTCAATCTTATATCTATGCACTGCCATTACTAGATTTTCCTGTCATAAATAAATCCTTTATTCTTTTCAAACTTCAATAGTGAAAACTACATTTTGAGTTGTATATTGTTGAATTTTTAAGGTCCCTGCAATCTCTCCAAGGATCTCCACAAAGTTTCCCACATGAGATTCTAGCCACTACTGGTAAACTTTCCATGGAAACTTAGTCACACTTTTTAGAACTACATGACTCCCCACACATTCTTCAACAAGAGTGATATGAAGAGGGGGATTTCCAAACATGGGAATTTCAAGTAGTAAGATAATCATATGGATAAGAAACAAATCAACAAAACAAACATAAATGAATGAATATTCTGCAAGGAACTAGAGGGGGAATTAAGAACATTGAAAATTCTTTTGAGACAGGGTGGACAGTGGCCACTATGGAAAATTTCCTATCAAGACTACTTCCCATATTGAAATTTTTTTACAAGACCATATCACATGATACCATAAGAAGAAAATTAACACGAGACCATATTGATGCAACTGTTCCATTTACCATATCTTTTGATAACTCCAATTCAAGTAGAGGAGGGAAATGCCTACTTATGACAACTATTGTAGTTTCCCAAACAAACAATATGTTGACCAAAAGGAGAAGTACATCATATATAAGTGACATGAGTAGAGTGTACCCAAATTTTTCAAATAAAATCCATGCCACAACAATACAAAAAAATGAGTAGAAAGTAAAAGAAGGTCATCACATTTAATTGCAAAAGGGAAAGATGAGGTGGTTGGCTAGATAGATTCTTGTAAATCCAAAAACTCCATATTGTTGAGAATGAGACTTCTCCAATGTTCACTCTGTCTTCTTCTCAGTCATCTCCTCCTATGACCTTTTTCCTTTGTTGTTCACGACCTCTTATTCACTGGTGAGTGTAATCTTGTTCTTTTTATGAGTGATATTGTCCTCATCCAAAACATTCAAGATACCATTGGCATCAATTTCAAATTATCTCATGATTTAATTTTCTTAGCCAAGGTATTGATACCCCATTACAACACACACTATGTTACCAGTTTTAAAACGTAGATCTCCTTTATAGGTACATGGTTTATGCAATACCTTTCTTGTATGTTACGAGGAAAATCACTCTATGGCATGGGGTAAACCACAATAGACGGAAATGAAAACATAAATAAACTCTAATCTCAATTATGATATATAAACAAATATGATAATAAGACAAGATAAAGATCCTACCTCGTCCATACGTTCAATGAAGTCCATTGTTGAGAACTTGACTGAAATCTATACACCTGCAACTTGTCCTC
>JZKD02S2216850.1:25893-38926 GCA_000966675.3 Picea glauca | reverse complement strand
ATTTGGAGGTCTCATATGGTGTAGCATGCTAATGTGTGGATGTGGAATGTCAAATTGATGCTCATGAGGTATATTTGTTCTTGTATTTTTTCATGATTAATTGGTTAACTTGGCCTATGAAGAGGAGCTATCTCCATGTAGGATAAGGTTTAAAATTTTAGTTATTTGATAATCTTATCGTTTACTTGCTTTAGATCTATTTGAATTGCATGTTTATTTCAACTAATTTTCATGCTTTCAAGTTTTCTTTTGTAGGTAATACCAACTTGTTTAACTATATTTCTTGCAAGGGTTTCTAAATTTGCAGCTTGCTTCACCCTGAGAGTAGGTTGAGCGATAAAGAATCATGCTCATCTTCAATATTTTAAAAGAAGACATCATCCCTCTTTGTTCCACTAAAAAGAGGACTCCATTTGCCCAAATTTTCCAAGCAACAAGTTTCTCTTTCTCTTCTCTAAATTTCTCCAAAAAATATATTTCCGGTTACTTGGTTACTTGCATGCAAAGAATATTTACATTAATAAGGTCTATCATTTTCTTTTCATAGCTATTAATCTATATATCCTAGTTGCTTAAAGTTTTACATCACAAAAGGGTAGATTTAGAAAGGTTTTCCAAGCATTTTAGCAAGTTTTATTTTCTATCTCTCAAGGCTAAAATTGCAATATTTTATTTATGTTCTTCATCTAATTATTTGGAAAGTCAAAGTTATTTATCTTGCTTTCCTAATAGTCATAAAATTTATGCAATAAAGTTTAGATTTGGTTAGCTCATACTCTCTAGTTTCCTAGTTCATTTTTGCAAAGTTTTGGATAACTTTTCTTTCCTATCTTAACCCGTTTTTGGAAGCCTTTGGAGTCTTCTTCTTAGTTGTTTTCACAAGTTGAAGGAAATCCAAGGACGATCTCATTTAATATTGGTTTAGTTGGGGAAGCCAAGTGATAAATGGCCTCCTAAACCCTCCAAAAAACTAGATGGTCTTTCTCCTTTGATTGGAATAAGTTTTCCTTTAAAAAAAAGATTGTCGAAAATCACTATTCTTTCATTTACTTTCTGCTAATAATAACACACTTTGTTTCTTTTCCTAATAGGTCATTCAAGGTGCAATATCGATATTTGGAATCCAAGTGGAAGACCCCTCACTCGAGTCAATCCCTTGAAGATGCAAGGCTCAAGAAAGTGTTTTCTTTTGTTTTTTTTAGTTAGATTAGCGATCCATCTCTATAAGGATCTAAAGCCCAAAAACAAAGAAAGTAGTGTAGAGGCTTTAATAAAGTTTGCAAGCCACAAATCTCATTTTTCATTGTTTTCCTTGCCCTTGGGGGGAAATAGGTGTTTTTCCCTTTTTTCCTTTAGGGTTGTTTCCCGTGTTATTTGCTTAATTCTTTAGCTTTAATTTTGCATAAAAAAGATAAAATCAATTCATCTCACTAAATTGAAGTCATAAAATCAATCACAAAGTTTTAGCTTTGCTTTCATAGAATACTAGTTGCTAGTTTCATTTTTTGCAACTATTGGAATAAACCCAAGTTCCTCAACCATGTATGCAATCTCACTGCTATGCTCAATGATCCAGATTCAGATCCAGGAGCTTGATGCGGCTTAGAAAGGCCTAAAATTAAAAGTTCTCATAATGGATTCAAAATGGATGTGTGTGTAGGCCTCGTCGATACGAACCCAATGCAACTTGAACGGGCTCAAACAAACTTTGTATGCTCCTGATATCGTGTTTTGTTTGTTTCGCCAAATAGGTAAAAAGTCAACTAGGTCAAAGTCAACGCTGATGTCAGCATGTATGATAGGTGACGTCAACATGCATCAAGACGACATCATCATGCTGATGTGGAATCACTAGAAGGTGGCACGTGTCACTCAGTTTCATCATTTTTGGGTTTAGTTGGCACTATATGAATTTGACAAATGTCATCGTACGGATGACACGTGGTAGTTTGTACAGTGACATGGCCCTACGGTAGATGAACACATGGTGTAAGAATGATAGCTAGGTAGGTGACTAGGCATATAGTTTGTTGATGTGTCGGACAAGTGGCAAGGTGACAGGGTGTACAGATTGGTGATGTGGGCCAATCCTGGGCCACCACGTGGCCCAATCCTGGGCCACCACGTGGCTCAATTAGGTGGTTCCACATGGCACCCTACGGATGCCCAATGACAGCTGGGTAAAAAAAAAGGTCCGGGGGGATTTTAACCCCTGACCTCATGGGCAAGCTACATTTTCAGGTAAAGGAATGGATCGATCGGATGTTGAAGGACTTGTTTTAATAAGTCAACAATCCTGCATTTAAAGTTGACAAGTGGCACATTGGTTGGTTAGGCCATGGTCAATGGGGAGTTAAGACCATGACCAGGGGCTATAGAACAGGGCCTACACTATTTTTTTCATGCGTTGGAGTGTGAAGCTCGTGGCCACATGGCCTCGCACCATAAAACCATGAGCTATATTGGAGGGGGCCAGCGCATATGTGTCAGCGCGAGATCATGTGGAGTGCGCCCATAAGACCAGGGGCCAACGCATTTGGGGGATGCGCCCATTGTTTCTCCAAAGTGGGTTTATTAACATTATAATAGTGATTTTATGGTTTTTCTCAGCAGATTTGGGGGATTTTGCCCATTTTTGTTGGATATTGGGCCCTTTTTTAGGCCAGATCTTGGGAGGAAGTTGGGAGATAGTTACCAACTTCAGATATATATAAGTCAGGCCTTCTGAAGGACATAGGAGGATATTCAGAGTAGGTTTATGCTGAATATTTTCCAATCCAAAGCCATTTTTATGCAGGGAAGTTGTTGAGGAGCGCACCTTTGCAGGCCATTTCTAGGAGCTCCGGTCATTCAATTTGAGTGTTGTTTCTTCTGTTGGGTTATAGAGATCTGGTAGAACAAGACCAGATCCATTTTGTGACCTTTTGGCACTATTGTGATCTACTTATTGAGCTTTGAACATAAATAATAAAGCCTCACCCACTGAGACAAAGGCCCGGAGACATAGGCGAGATTGTCGAACTCCGTTATCACATTGGTGTTATGGTTTACTATTGTTTTATGCTTCATTTCAGTTTTGTACATGTTTATATGGTTGTCACATTTCTTCTATACTTCTTCCTCTTTCTTTAAGTTTCCTAATTGTTTAATCAACACATGCTTAATAACTCAACCATAGTCATGTAAAAGATCTTTTCGGATCAAGTGGTATCAGAGCTATTTGACGTTTGGATTTGAGTTTTTCATGTTAACCATGGAAAAGATACTTCTTGGTGAAGGTGAGATTGTTGAAGAGAATCCATTAATTGGACTGAGAAAGAGAAATTCTCACAGCGAGAAGATGGCATCAGAAGAGGGACTTTCTCAGGATGAGAAAGAGTTTTGAAAAACTTTCTTCGCCATGTCAAAGATGATGAAGGTTGTGTATGAGGATTACTTGGAACAGAAGCGACCGAATCTAGGTGAATATTCTAAGGGAAAAAGTGAGAAGGAGAGGATCATCCTCAAATTCTTCCTTCACCTCAAAGTGGTACAAGAAAAAGAAAGGGAGGCAAACAGTTGCAGCGACAACATGAACGACAAACATGGGATCGGATTCAAGTGATGAATCAAAGGTCTCATCGGTTGGTATGTCAAGTAAAATTGGTGAAGGAATTGATTGTAGAAGTAACTTGTTTCACATTAGGGTCATTATGCAACACACTAAGGTTGATACATTGATAGCTAACGGATCTCAATATAACTTAATTTCATAGGAATTGGTTAAGTAGTTGGGATTAAAAACACATATACATCATAAGCCTTACACACTTAAATGGATAAGCAACAATCATCAAATGCACATAACCAAAGAATGCATATTAAAATTTGCAATTTCATCTAAGTATGTGGATGAGGTAACATGTGATGTGGTGCCATTAAGTGAATGTGGAATGGTTTTAGGTAGTCCATACTTATATGATCGTAAATAAATCTTCTATAGGATAAAGAATCAATATCAATTAACCAAAGAAGGTCAAGATTATGTGGTTCATGCTCATCACGTAAAGGAAAATAAAACTCTTCAAATTATGGAACAATTAAATAAGGCAGCTCAAGCAAGCAACAAACATATAATTGTTTCAAGTCAGGTAATTGATCTTAAGCAAGAACATGAGATGATTGTAGAATGGGAAATCAATCACAGTTTGCTTCAAGATAAGCTAATGTTGTGCAAATATTACAAACATATCAGCTCATTTGCAGTCTTATCTTTGATACTATCATTAGTAATGTTGTCTACATGGATGATAGTGGCTTCACTAAAATGTGACAGGGTTCAAATGGCTAACAATATGCTGTCAGTTTTCATGATTATATTACAGTTGATCTTGATGAGACAGGTGCACATGACAGATTTCAAAGATAGGGAACAATTCGAGAGGCCTATCCCGAGATTTATGATTAGTTAGTAACCTTTTGGGGACCAAAAGTTCCTTTAGTGGGGAGGTGTGATCCAAATTTGGATCCAGGAGCTTGATGGGGCTCAGAAAGGCCTGAAAATAAAAGTTCTCATAATGGTTTCAAAACAAACGTGTGTGTAGAACTCATTTATATGAACCCAAGGCAACTTCAATGATCTCAAACGGATGTTGTATTCTCTTGATATCATGTTCTGTTCATTTCTCCAAATAGACAAAAAGTCAGCATGTACGACAGGTGACGTCAGCATGCGTCGGGATGAAATCATCATGCTAACGTGGCATCATCAGGAGGTGACATGTGTCACTCAGTTTCATCATTTTCGACTGAGTTGGCATTGTACGGATTTGACACGTGTCATCGTATGGATGACACATGGCAGTTCATATAGTGACGTGGCCCTACAATATATGGAAATGTGGCGTATGGATGAAATTTAGGCAGGTGACTAGGCATACGATTTGTTGGCATGTCGGACAGGTGGCAGGGTGACAGGGCGTACATATTGGTTATGTGGGCCAATCCTAGGCTGCCACATGGCCCAATCAGGTGGCGCCATGTGGCACCCTGCGGATTCCCAATGACAGCTAGGTAAAAAATTTGTAAGGTCCAGGGGGATTCGAACCCTTGAACTCACAGGCAAGCTACGTCTTCGGGTAAAGCGACGGACCGATCGGATTGTTGATGAACTTTTTTTAGCAAGTCAACGATCCTGCATTTAAAGTTGACAAGTGGTGCATTGGTTGGTTAGGCCCCAGTCAGAAGGGAGATAAGACCACAACCAAGGGATACAGAACAGGGCCTACACTAGTTTTTGTGTGCATTGAGTGTGAATCTCCTCACCACATGGTCTCACACCATAAAACTAAGAGCTAGATTGGAGGGGGCCAACACATATGTGCTAGCGTGAGGTCATGTGGGGTGCGCCCATAGGACCAGCGACCAACACATTTGGGGGATGCACCCATTATTTATCCAAAGTGGGTTTATTAACATTATAATAGTGATTTTTATGGTTTTTCTCGACAGATTTGGGGGATTTTGCCCAGTTTTGGGGGATATTGGGCCCTTTTTTAGGCCAAATCTTGGGAGGAAGTTGGGATATGGTTACCAACTTCATATCTATATAAACCAGGCTTTCTTGAGGCCATAGGAGGAGATTCAAAGTAGGTTTGTGCTGAATATTTTCCAATCCAAAGTTATTTTTATGTAGGTAAGTTGTTGAGGAGCACACCTTTGCGAGCCATTTCTAAGAGCTTCGATCATCCGATTTGAGTGTCGTTTCTACTGTTGGGTTCTAGAGATATGGTAGAACAAGCCCAGATCTATTTTGTGACATTTTTACACTACTTTGATGTACTTATTGATATTTGAACATAAATAAGAAAGCCTCACCCAATGAGACAAAGGCTCGGAGACGTAGGCAATATTTCTAAACTCAGTTATCACATTGGTGCTATGGTTTGTTGTTGTTTTATGCTTCATTTTAGTTTTGTACATGTTTGTATGACTGCCACATTTCTTTTATACTTATTCCTCTTTCTTTAATCTTCCTAATTGGTTAATCAACACATGCTTAATAACTCAACCATAGTCACGTAAAAGATCTTTTTAGATCACTCAAGTGGCTTTGAAGACCTAGAAACAGATTTGGGCATTGCATGGTAGTTTAACTAAGGAAATATATTTGTTGTGTTATTCATCTAAGACCTCTACCCTGGGTGGAATGTGTTAAGTCAGGGGGAAACTTTGAGATCGAGGTTCTCTCCCCATTGGACCTACGGAACACCCGGTCGGTAAGTCTATAAGATTGTCGAATAACAAGAAAGGAGACCAAATTAAATTTTGCACACAAAGAGTGGGGACCCTGACTTCAATCCCCATTTCACGGATTCAAAGACTTGTTAATATCCCAAATCCCTTAAATAAAATTCTCAAGATAAAATGAACGTGACATTTTCTTCACATCACATTTACATTCATCTGACAGTGGTCTACCTTATATTATTTTGTTAGCTTATATTTACTTCAATTGATTTAAATTTATGTGGTGAATGATTAATGTTTATGATATTTTCATAGATTGTATCCTTTGAGTAATTTATGCTACTATATTTAATCTTGTGTTTCCCAATAAAATCCTAGAATAAATTTTCTTTTCAATTTCGTAGAGTACAAGCCTTAGATTCAAATTCATAGGGACTACCCCCCTTGGACACACCAAGTGGATTGAATATTTCTTCCAAGATAGACCAGATGTGTATAAGGCGAAAACAGGGGCCATCCCCTATTGTTTTTTTGGAGGATCATCATATTTTGTAAAATTTATAGATGATTTCTCTAGAAAGGTGTGGGTCTATGTCCTAAAAATACAAGCTAATATGTTTAATGTATTTAACCAATTTATAGATTTAGTTGAAAAGAGAATTGGCAGGACAATCAAATGTTTAAGAACTGATAATGGAGGTAAGTTCACTTCTTTAGAATTTGAAAATTATTTCAAGGAAGTTGGTTCAAAAGGCACAAAAACATAGTATATACTTCCCAAACAAAATGGTGTGGCATAACAGATGAACATGACTCTTCTAGAAATAAAAAGGATCATGCTCAAGAATGCTTATTTTCAACAAGATTTGTGGGCAAAAGCAGTCTCTATTGCTTGTTATATGATAAATTGGTCACCATCATTTGCAAAATATTGTAAAATTCCTAAAGAGGTATGAATAGGTCATCATTGTGATTACTCAAATTTAAAAAGATTTTGTTGTGAAGCTTGTCCTCTTACTCCTAAAAAACGACTTTCTAAGTTAGACCCCTTATCAAAAATATATGTCTTTGTTGGTTATGTTGTTGTAGTTGAGGGATATATATTGTGGGATCATACTGCCCACAAAATCATCATTAGAAGAGTTATAATATTTTATGAATCTCCCCTCATTAAATTAGATATTTTAGAAGTTGATTTAAAATAGGAATAAGTACCACTAAATAAACAAATTCAATTGGAGAATCAACCATATACATAAACATGGAAGTAGGAAGAAGCTTTTGATGATAAAGAAGTTTTGGATGCTAAATATATTTAGGAAAATGTGGAAATTCCACAACCAACACCAAGGAGATCTACACGAGACAAAAATCCTCCTAAGAGGTAT
This sequence comes from Picea glauca, assembly GCA_000966675.3. Classification (NCBI taxonomy): domain Eukaryota; kingdom Viridiplantae; phylum Streptophyta; class Pinopsida; order Pinales; family Pinaceae; genus Picea; species Picea glauca. The sequence goes on along the minus strand of JZKD02S2216850.1, from coordinate 31,310 downwards.
ACCGATTTTCTTTCATTTGTTTCTATGATTACTAGTGATCGAGAACCTTCTTGTTATCAGGAAGTGTTGGCCCTTGGTTAAGGAAGGAAGAAAATAAAAAGGAAGGAAAGGTAAAAAGAAAGCTTCGCGGGAGACACTGTAACTGTCATTGAGTTGAAGTGAACAAAAGAGCAGGAAGGATGGAGAGAATTACGGAAAATCAAGCCATTGGACGAGAAGATCAGGGATGGCAGATCAGAAAGGAAGAAGGATCGTGGACAACTCAGCAAGTAGATAAATCCATCATTGGATGCTTTGGAGCACCGCGAGATGAAGAAGGAAAGATAGGCTAGCGAAGCTCGAAAAAATCAGGTCAAGTTGACCTAGGGTTTTAGACACCTAGGGTTTTGGTAATTAGGGTTTTGACACCTAGGTTTCGACCTGAGGCTGTCGGTGAGGGATTGTAATATATAAATAGAGGTCGAAAGGACCTAGGGTGAGTCGGTACTAGTGTTGGGTATTGATATTGATTTTTGTTTGAGAGATTATTGTAGTGTGAGAGAGAGGAGTGCTAAGAGGGAGAGCCTTATGGTAATGTAAGATTTTTAGTTGGGTGTGAAGATCAAGTCTTGTAGTTGGGTGCGTAGGAACAGGGGAGAAAGAAAGAAGAAGAGAGAAGATCTGTTGACTAAGAGTGAAGATCAGAACTGTAAGCTTTACCTTAATACATCATAAGCACAATTGTGTGGATGTAGCCCTAGAGAGAGGGTCAACCATGTCTATTTTTTGTTGTATGTGTGATTGATGCCTGGATCTTTGTCATTGTTATACTTCTAATTGCATTATTGTGTTAGATCAGATGTATGGTTGTATAGAGTATATTTAACTAATAAAGAGATATATGAATGTTGCATTATTGTTATATTAGTTCCACTTGATATTCCCCTAGTTGTAGACATCTCTATCCTGCAACTCCCTCTTAGATACTTCGGTTGAGACTGCATCTGCTTCACAGGTTTTTTTGAAAGGGCCAGTAGTTAGGGCTTGTTGGTGTGCTCTTGGAGTGAACCCTGGGTCTTCCCTGTGCCAACAAATGGTTCTGTTGTCAGGACTGCAATCTATGTAAGGGAATGTCAAGGTGGTTCCCATCGAAGACAAAGATTCAGAAGTGGATAGAGGATCAAGAGAAGGACTTCACAGAAGCCCAGAACAAGAACCCTAAATTGATTACTGAAGATTGTCTACAAAGATACATTTTCACTGACATTCACGAGATCTTCTTTGGGGGAATCCACCAAGAGTGGTTTGAATGGTTGGCTAGGTTAGCCGATACCCCGACCTCTTGTGGTCTGGATGTCAAAGTTTATTAAGAAGGTTAAGAGAGCCAACAATGTTGTATCAAGGGTTGCAGATCACTGGTTCGATAGTACCATTGAAGGGTATATCATCGAGTTTGTTGTTGACATAACATAATCGTATAGCCAAGCTGAGAAATACTTTTTCAAAGGACCTAGAGGAAAATTTTTGCACTTTCTGAAGCTGAGAATCAAGATGTTATTGCATGAAAAGAACGTCTTGAAGATACAGTAGATTGGTCAGACCTGAAAAGGTCATGTTAAAGATCTCAAACAGCGACAGTGACACAAAAGCTGGACATATGCACAGTGGGAAATTATTCCAAGGGGTTCACCTTGAGAACTTGTTTAAGAAAAACTACGGAGAAGAGGGTTTCTACAGTGGAGAAGAAGTAGATCTAACTGACGAAGAACATTTAGAGCCCACCAGAACAGAAGAAGGGGAAGCTAAAGAACTTCGCCAAAGTGAGCCAGAAACCTCAGGAACTGCATAGGTTACTGAAGTAAGTAACATTAACCCTCATGTTGTTTCAATATCACTTAGTAGTCAGAATAGTCAGAACCACTAGAGTCCTTAGAGCACTGGTACTGGTAGTTTAGCATCTACTCAGACAAGAAGTCTAGTTATCTCTATGGCAGATGAAATGAGGCTCCCTATCTTTAGAGGAGATGGATCTAAAGATCTAGATTAGCATTGGTTTCTATGTGAAGCCGTATGGAATATTAAAAGTATCACTGACGAAGCCATCAAGAGAACCCAGTTCAACACTACGCTACGGGACCGCACACTGAGCTGGTACATGAAACTTGTCCAAGGACTAGCACAGCCTAAGACATTGAATGAGATCAAGAATGCGCTAGTTGCAGAGCTTAAAAAACCTAAGTCGGAGTCACAATGTATTACAGAGCTAAAAAAGATCAAACAAAATGTAGCAGAACTTGTTTGGGAGTTTGACCAGAGATTCAAGACCCTAACAGGCTGATTAACTTTTCAGATCCCTGATGAAAAGAACAAAGAATGGTTCATCATTACATTGTTACCACATATTAGAATCCCTCTAATGCAGCATAAGATTGCATCGCAGAAAAAAGATTTGGAGATTTCCATGAATCTTGAATCAACACCTATGGGAGAATCTAGCTCAGGCATGAGCTAGATCTTGAGCCAGCTGACTAGTCTATATCTGCAGGTTGAGGACATGAATAAGGACAAGGGGAAGGACAAAAGAGAATATATCTAGTGTGTAAGATGCAAATCTTTTTCAAGGGTAAGTCTGCATCACCAACATAAGAAAAAGAGGTAAGCAAACTCATGGATTTTTTGTGCACTTGTGTTAAGTTGATTCAAGATAAAAGCGTTGTACAAGAATTGAAAGATTTAATCAAGCAGTATGATCTAGGTAACATAGAATCCTTATTGAATAGGTCAGTACACCAAATTGGGAAAAGGAGAAGGACAAATAAATAATTACATCTGAATTCTCAAATAGGAGAATATGTTATAGACTATGTAGTCCTCGACTTAGGGTCAGAGGTCAATGTCATGAAAAAGAAAACCTGGGCACTAATGGGAAAACCTAATATGATATACTCCCCTATCAGGCTTTGCATGGTTAATCAACAAGTTGTCATCCCATTTGGATGATTGGAGCATGTCCCAGATTTTGAAGTAATTGAAATTGTTGATGACAGCTGCCCTTACCCTACATTATTAGGAATTGATTGGGCCTTCGACAATTCTACTATTGTTGATCTAAATAAGAGGTGAATAACATTTGAAAGAAATGGCCTTAGGATCACTGCACCTTTAGATCCAGATGAGGGACCTAGATACACAGAGCCTGTCAGAGAAGAAGACTACGAATATGAGATGGAAAACATCTATAAATTAATAGCCAAACAGCAGGATTATATCAACCCTACTGTCGATGGGAAACTAAGCTAGAGAAGTGATAGCACAAGTTCATCATATTCAAGAGAAGCGCTAGAGAATTGGCAGAACTAGATGTATGAAGTATCCATAAGGATGTGTGCTCGACTGACCAGAGAAGTTCCCTGGATTGGTACGACAACAAGTAACTTACCTACCTTTGATGGTCTGAATCCTTTAGAATCCTTCTTGATGGAATTTGAAGCAATTGTACCATCACAATAGAGTTTGTTGGCTATGGATGAGTCCCTGAAAGCTACACCATCAAGATGGTGGGTGACGCACAAAGGAAACATCACAAACTGGACACAATGTCAAACCTTGATGACAATGCAGTTTTCAGCACAAGTAGGAAGCTGGGAAGTGAGGTACACAGGTTGAAGCTACCCAAAGGACCATGTACGAAGATGCGAAGAGGCCTGGAGTTACATTCCTCAAGAAAAATGGGAACATATATTCATTAACATGCTAGACACGATCCCTATCAACTGGTACCTTCAAGCGGAGTTGTGCCTTGTCACTTCAGATTGGGAAGGTATGATCCAGAATTTTGTAATCGCCTTTTTGTTTGAAAAAAAAATTGCTTCTGTAGACCAAGCATTACATATTGTGAGATAGAACGTATTTAAGGAGGCATATGGCCTCCCTTTGAAGCAAGAAGAGGATGAATGGACTGTGCCATTCTAGAAATTGCAATAATGTTACCACATTAATGCCGACAAAGATGATGATATGAGGAAGGTAAACATTACTGAGACAGAAGGCCATAGGAATGTGGAAGGAATAAGAGTTGAACTAACATTCATTAGACAGTCGATAAAGATAAATAAATTTAATATCGGGATAGAGGAGACACTGATGCTTGCCAATGTTGGAGATTACTAGAATGTTTCTACAATTGAAAAAATTACAGAATCATTGCACAAGTATCTGGACTTGTTTCCTACCAAGTTCATTGATATGAAGGGTATCAAAGGACCTATGGGATTAATGAGAATACCTTTGAAACTAGATGTGAAGCCAGTCAAGCAAAGACCCTACAGATTGAATCCGAAATATAAGGAAAAAGTGAAGATTGAGATTGAACGAATGATGGAAGCAAGGATTATTGAACCTGTCAAAGAGTTGAAGTGAATCAGCCCTATTGCTGTACAAGACAAGAAGACAAGAGAAATAAGGATATGTGTGGACCTCAGGAAGTTGAATGATGTCTATCTACATGACCCCTTCCCTACACCATTCACAAACGAAGTGTTGGATAACGTGGGAGGCCAGGAAGTATATTATTTTACAGATGCCTTTTCAGGATACCATCAGATCCGCATTGCCAAGGAGGACCGTCATAAGAATACATTTTCCATAGAGTGGGGATCCTACCAATATATAGTAATGCCATTTGGATTGAAGAATGCACCAGCCATCTTTTCTAGGGTGGTGGTCGAAGAATTCAAAGAATTTTTGCATACATTTTTAGAAGCATACTTTGATGACTAGACTATTTTTAGCTTGTTGAAAAATCATATTGAATGTCTAAGGATAATGTTGGATAAATGCAGGCAATGTCAAATTGCTTTGAATCTGAAGAAGTGCATCTTCTTCTCATCATTTGGAGTATTATTAGGTCATATTGTATGCAAGCAAGGATTGTTGGTGGACCCATCCAAAATTGAAATTATAGTTGATTTTCCACATCCTACTTCAGTCAAACAATTGCACACTGCACTAGGACATACTGGATATTATAGGAAATTTATCAAAGGATATGCTCGGATTATTGCGCCAATGGAGAAGTTATTAAAGAAAGACTGTTAGTTTGGTTGGTCAGAAGAATGCCAGTAGAGCTTCGACGCATTGAAAAAAAAGATGGTGATTGCACCTATTCTGGTCTTTCCAGATTGGAGTAAGGAATTTCATGTGCATTTAGATGCATATTATATTGCATTAGGAGCAGTACTGGCACAACCTGGAGAAGGGGACATTGATCATCCATTAGCATTTGCCAACAAAAAACTATCCACAGCTGAAATCAATTACACTACTACAGAAATAGAAGGATTAGCCATGGTGTATGCACTACAAAAATTCTGACACTACTTGTTGGGAGGACTCTTTAAAATGTTTACTGATCACTCTGAGTTGAAGTACCTAGTTAA
>JZKD02S2216850.1:0-15816 GCA_000966675.3 Picea glauca | reverse complement strand
GATCTGAAAGATTTCAGATGATTTTTTGGACCCAAATTTCCAAATTTGGACCAGCCACCAATATGGCCCTACAAGTTGATTCCTTCAATTTTTCCACCCATAATGTATCGATATAAGTGGAAAATAATATAATGATTCAATCCAGATCATAATTCCCCATTTAGGGAGGATTTTGGTCCCCAAAATGTTTACTAAATGAGGTGAGAAATTTTTTCCTCTACCTTCTCCCTGGAGCACCACTTTTATTTTCCTAGAATTTATCGTTTCAACCCAATATGCCAAAGATCATGTTGCCCCTGTCTTGTTTTTCTAGACCTCTTATGAAAAATTTTGTCCTCTCTCAATTTTGCGTGAGCATCTAGTCATAATTCCTCTATGGAAGGTAGGACTTGTTGCTCCTCCTGATCCAACATGTACGTTCATAGAGTTTGAGATTCTCCACATTCACTTCTGAGTAAATGTGCATGTATGGGGATAGAATGACTCTATAGGAATTATCTCCAACCTTTTCCACTACCTCAAAAGGACCATACTGCATATCCTCGATATTCTTACCAGGACCCTATAGTATTTCCTTATTGAGTTGTAACTATACTCTATCTCCCACTCTGAATGTTCTCATTGTTTTGTGTTGGTCATGTCTAGCCTTGTACCATTTATGTGACTTATTTAACATATCTTGTACTTTCAAATGGATCTGCCTGATCTTCTCAACGAAATTTTCTTCTTCTAATGCATCTCCTATGATTTCCTCCCTCACTCCTCCTTTCTATCCATATTCAACATCCAAGGGTGAAGGTGGAAAGTATCCAAAACAGGTCTCAAAAGGTGACTTACTAGTAGAAGTGTGAACTTCTCTATTATAAAAGTGTTGCACATAGATCATATTTTCATCCCAGGCCTTCGGATGCTTCTAATTGAAACCCTTCAAAAGTTGCACCAAAGTCTTGTTGACTACTTCCATTTCCCCATCTGTCTATGGATGGAATGTTGTAGACCTCTTGAGCTTAATGTCCATATTCTCCCACAATTTAGTCCAAAGGCACTAAGAAATCTAGTGTCCCTATCTGAAATGATTCTCCTTGGTATCCCAAATTACACCCAGACTTGTTCAAAGAACAAGTTTGTTGCTTCCTACCCATTTATGGTCTTCTTAAAAGGCATGAGAATGCACATTTTGTTGAACTTGTCAACTACCATAAATAAATAGTCATGTCCCTTCCATGTGGTCAGTAAACCTCCCACAAAATAGGAAAGTGGGTATAGATAAGGGATGGTATATACCTTTCTTCATGTTACTAGGCTTGTTGGTACAACAAAGTATACATCCTAGGCTTCTTGCATTATGGGCCAGTACACATACCTCTATAAATTGTCAATTGTCTTCCCAACACCAAAATGTCCTGCAACCTTGGAGGTGTGAGCCTCTATAATAACCTGCAATCATTCACGTTTAGGGACATAGAGCTTGTTGACCTTGTAGAGTAAACCATTCTAGAAATGATAGTTATCCTTTCCATCATCTTCTTCTATATCAATTTGACCCTGTAGGTGTTGAAACACCTCCTTGAAGTCATCATCTTTTGTATATGCCTCTATGTATGCATCATTGGTAAAAGGATCCACGTGCATCAAAGTTGCAAAGATGTAATATTATATGTGGGTGGCCTTGAAAGAATGTCTGCCACCTTGTTTTTTCTAACCTTCTTATACTTGATGACTAAATGAAATTGTTGTAAGAACCCCATCCATTTGTAGTTTATGGTTTGTTGTAACTTACTTTGGGAATGCGAATACTGGAGAGGTTGGTGATCTATATGGATGATGGTCTCCTTTCCCATCATATAGTGCTTCCATTTTTTAACAACATGTACCAACGCATATATATCCTTTTCATAGGTAGGGTAGTTGAGAACCGCCCCATGAAATACTTTAGAATGGTAGCATACATCCATTCCTCCTTGCATCAAAACTACTCTATGGAATACCAATTTTAATATATATCCACTTTGAAGGGATTCTGGAAGTTTGGTAGTGCGAGAACTGGTGTTTGATTGGTCTTTATTTTTATCTCATAAAAATACTTCTGGCGATTTTTCTCTCACTAGAAAATCTCACCACTCATTATTATGGTGCGGAGTGGTGTAGTTACTACTGAAAATGAAGCTAGTAACTTTTGCAATTATTGTGCTACCCCAACAAAGTTCCTAACTTCTATGCAATTTATAGGAAATGGTCGTTTCATGATGGCCTCCATCTTTGCAGGATTTACCTTGAGCTCCCCTCCACCATATACCTCAAATACACAAAAGGTTGTTGAGAAAACTCACATTTCTTGAGGTTAGACAATAGTTGGTGATTCTTGAGAGTCTCTAACACCTACATGAGATATGAGATATAAGATGTGATCCTCCCAGGTACAAATATAAACCAATATATATTCCAAATAGACAGTAAAAAATGAATCTAGACAAGGGCATGTAACATCATTCATTAGTCTCATAAATGTAGTCAGTGCATTGCATAAACCAAATGGCATAACCAACCACTCATACAAACCTTTCTTTGTCTTTAAGGAATTCTTCCATGTATCTTATTTTTTTACTCATACATGGTTATATCCTGATTTCAAATCTAGATTAGTGATCAAGTACTTGGCATGTCATAGTTAGTCCAATAGATCATCGATCCCGAGTAGAGGCTACCGATTATTTAGTGTAATATTGTTCAATGCCCTATAATCAATACACATTCTCCAAGTCCCATCCTTCTTGGGTATGATTATGATGGGTGACCCACAAGGTGAGGTACTTGGTCGAATCACACCATGCTCCAACAACTGCTACAACTGCTTCTTTACCTCATTTTCTTCTAGAACAAACTATATATACAACCCAATATTTGGCAAGGGGGAGTCTGGCAATAATTGGATTTCAAGCTCCACTTCCCTCTTAGGTGGTATCCCTTTAGGATCCTATAAAAATCTTTTGTATGCATGTAGAAATTCCTCCAACTGATGTTTTTTCTCTTAAGTACACCCTTCTAGGGATGTCCTTACTTTCAACAACTCTTCACCTGAATGATTTTCTCTTATAAAAAGTAAAACATATTTCTTGCTAGAACTAATCAATTTCTTAGCTTGATTATCTCTTACCAATGAATTTTTTTATTTTCCTTTCTGTGCGTTGATTATGAAGGATTTACTGTACTTGATGAGGTGGTACTAATTGGATCTATGCATGAATATAGCATCCATCATATACATGTAGGTACTTTCAAACACTACTCCACATATATTTAAGGGTACTACATCCAATTCTACTTCATCTATAAAATTAGCACTTATAGAAAATTTAATCTCCCACTGCTTTGTTACCTTGATATATGCATACTTGTTTATCCAAGCCAATGGATATGGGATAGGATGATAGTGAACCTCTAATCCAATCTTATTGACCATATCCATTGCTACGAGATTATCCTATGAACCAAAGTCAAACAAAGCATCTATCTTGATCTTCTTGACCTGAATCTTGATGTGGAAGAGCTTGGTCATCACCTTCTCTTCTTAGTGATGAGGGTTACTCAGATTTACATCCTTTTGCATAGATGTGTAGACAATATTTTATTCACATTTGAGCTACTTTCCAATCTTTAGAAGGTTCTTTCTCTTTCTATCCTTCTTGTGGTTCTTCAGGTTCAACTCTAGATGTAATTTCCAACACTTTTCCTCAGCGTGGCCATCAATGTTTTAATGATTGCAATGGTTTCTAGGGTATTTTCATTGATGTGTAGTGGCTATTGTCTTTTTATATTTTCCCCCTTTTCACTTCTCCTTCCCCTCCTTGGAAGCTTCCTGGTGCTCTTTTTCCTTCAAGCCACTTTGTTTCCCATTCTTTTGGCCTATGTTTTCCAGGTATTGTGCATGTACACACACCTCATACATTTTCCTTATCTTGAAGAGAATCACATGATTTTGTAGATGACTATGTAAACCCCCCATATACTTGAGGAGTACATTTGGGTTCTTAGGATAGATACCCAACATGATGGGAATCTTTCTGAACTCAGTGGTGTGCTCTTGTACACTTTGTGCCTACCTCTATATGAAGTAGTGCCACAGAATCCATTGGTCCTATACATACCTGATATGGTATAATTGGGACTTGATGATGGTTTTGAATTCCTCCCATCTAGTTATTGGCAGATGACCCTCCAGCCTTAATGTTTTTGTATGGCTTTCCCACTAGAATAAAGTATGTCCCTCTAACTTCAATCTAGCAAATGAAATGTTCTACTCTTCATCTATATGGTGGACACTAAAATAAACTTCTATTTTTTGCAACCAATGATTCAGTTTTAATGCATCGATCTCACATTGGTATGGATTTATGTCCACTTTTTCTTCCATCTTGGATAGGGACTATGAATGGTTAATAACACTCAAACTCAACTACTCTTTCTTAGATTCTTTCCATGACTCCTTTGTTTGGTCTTCCTAATATCTCGATTTCCCCTCTGATACGATCTCCGAGTTATAGCCTCCATCATATTCAAACGGTCTAAGATTTATCTCTATAGATGTCATGAGGAGGTTCATATTATTACTGATGTTAGAAACTTGTGCTTCCAACCTCTCAATTCTCTCTTATGCTAGATCTCGAGGGTTGTTATGAACAAACTCACATGCCATGGATAGGGTTTCTACAACTTCTTTTTAAGTCGATTCCTAGATCCTAAAACTTCCCACAAATACCCAAAAAAAAAACTGCTCTAATACCAATATGATATGTAAAATGTCATGAATATTCCACTCAAATAGTTTGTCACAACAGATATGATAAATGAAACTGAAATCTACACTATGATGGTTAAATCATTTTAGATTCCATAATATTGAGCTATTGATCTTTTGATTATGCATGAAATAGATAAAATCCATAAAATAAAGAATATTAAAATACAGTCACACACCATCCACAAAATAAAACCCTTATGGGAGAAAACCTAGCAAGAAGGTGAGGTTGCTCTTCTCTCTTTTCATAGGTATGAAAATAATGCAAGTACAAAGAAGAAGTCACTCACTATAGAGTTACTTAAGATTTGGGGCTTGTTAGGATGCTACATAACATTAACCCCCTATGATATGCTCTCTAATTCCCCACTCCCAATTTCTCTTCTCTGATATGGAACAAATTACAATAACATAGAATGGATCCCCTTCTCTTCATAGTCTCCCAGTATTTAACATAGCCTAATAGCCATCTAGGGGTTGNTTATTTCAATATCTTTCTCTGTCAAATCATGAGCTTCACCTTCCTATTCCAATTGTATTCTCTCTCTTCTAGCATAGGATATGGGAAAATTGAAGCTCCTTCTTCAAATTTTCTTTTATTGTGAAACTCCTCTATGACTCATTCCTTCTAGCACACCATCCAATAAATAGGCATAGATGGGAGAATTTAGTTACGACTTACCTTCTTTGTGCCTTCCCTTCTTCACTGATCTCAATAGGTAGGTGCAGTAGGGTGTGGTTTCATGGGGTGCATGGTTGGGTCTACTAGAAATATGGGTAAGGATTTCGGGTGTGGTATAAATGAATGCTAGGAAGAGTTTGGGTCCATGGGAAATGGGATGCATGGGCTCATGGTAGGAGAAAAAATGAAAATGGTTTATCGTGTCAAAGAGCTCAATAATCACTATGTCGTGTATATCTATATAGTTATAGAATAGTGATATATGTAGTTCTTTCTTGTGAATAGATTATTGTAAGGGGTTCTAGGTTATGGTGGTGGATTTGGAAATGAAACAAGGGTAGATACTAGAGAAGAAACACTTATTTCACTAGCCCTAGTAGCATCATCATCTTATCCACCATCTTCTGGTGATTCAGATCCTCTAACATCAGTTGATTTAGTCGAAAAAATAGTTGATCCATCAACATCACTAGTTAAAGTAGCACCAATAGACTTTGTTAGAAGTTATGTAAGTGATTCTATTGATTTTGTTGGTTCTCTCCAAGCCTACTCAGGTTTTTGAACATCCCTACCTATTATGTTCATAAAATATTGAGATCTAGACCCATAGCCAACATCCATAGGAGAAGCAGAGGTCACACTTTATTGTCTTTNACTACCTTATACAACATGCATGATGTGAATTTGAGATGAAAAATGTGGAGCTAGGACCCCTTCGCATCACAATGATATCCACAAGGATATCCAAGGCCAGTCACACCAAATCGAACCAAGCATTCATTCATCCAAACCATAGTCGATTGATTGGTTGGTCGATCCATCGACTGACTATCTATGACTGCTAGTTGATTATCCAATCGATAGGCTAGTTGACTACTTGATTGATTGTCATCGATTTCTAGTCAATATCTTGATCGACTGTCTCCAGTGGTTGGTCGACCATCCAATTGACTTCCTTTAGTATAAATGGTACGAACCATAAGAACCTGAGGTTTCAACACTAATAGGTTGAATACTTGTGGCATCATCCAATTTGGTCATGCCACTTTCCAATGAAGTCTAGGTCTTTTGGGCACCCTACATCTTATGCATTCTTTTTTCCTCTTTTTTCTACTATATGTGAATTGTAAGAAGTAGAGGAAATCCTCTTTTGGACTCCTTCAATGCTCCACATTCCATCCTCAACATGCCTTATATTTTTCCACATGATTTCCTTCTTTGGTGTAGGATGCTAGATGTCAGTTGTGGATGTATAGTTTGGATGTGGGCTCCCTCTTCAATCCTTTGTGGGCCCATCCTCTAAGTGATTTTCTAGTGTAGATGTAAAGTACATGATGCAAAGATAAGCTCCACCAATTCCTCTTCTCCTTTTCACATTGCAATTATCTACATGCCTTTACTACCTTATGCGAGATGCATGATGTGAATATGAGATGCACAGTGTGGATATAGCCCCCCCCTTCACATTACAACAATCTACACAAGGAGATCCAAGGCCAAGTCACCACCTCTCCACGAGGATTATAATGAGACTCAAAATTACCCTTTTCACTCATTCCTTTTTCATCAATTTTTCATCCTATAACCATATAACATTCTCTTTCATGTATTTAATACATTCCCAAGTTATTAATAAATCCATTTCAATATTATCTAATAATTTATTTTTAATTGAAATTTTTTGGCTTTATTATTGGAAATGAGATTAATGTTTGGGTTACTTAAGTTGCTAAATTTAAATTTGTCTATGTCAATCATCTATCTTAAGTATTCAAATGTAGGAATAAGACTTTCCAAGAGATATGGCTATGGTACTATAAATTCATTTCACTTTATTTGCAATGCAAGGAGAATTTTTTAGAAAATGTTACATAGATCAGAGCACATAGATTTGGATCCTCTATGAGGTGGATTGGTAATTATTTTAAAGTTGATTTTAGAGATCCAAAAGTCATCCACAACTTAGTAGACTTCTAAATGTATGAAACACCGTATTGTATTTCACAAAACCATTTGAATGATTACTGTGTTCTCCAGATTTCACCCTAGGGGAACCCAAAATAATTTTTGTATTTCAAGGAGGTTATGGGAGCTCTAAGAGGCTAGATAGTAAAATCCAAATTTGGTTTCCTTTCATTTGTAACAATGTCATTTTGAACTTCTTTAGATAATAGAATATTAGATATTTATTTCCACTTTCTTTCTTGATATGAATGGCATTTTCTTTTGAGGGATTCAACACCTTACTTACTTCAAGGTAAGGAACCAATCCAAAATTACAAATGTTGGTCAAGTACCCTCTATTCATAGACCATATAACTATTTGATTTATTTCATTTCTATGGTTATATATTTCTCTGTATGTTTTTGTTTAATTATTTTCTTTCTTATTTACTTTGATATTTGTAGATTTAATTCATGAATTTCTAGAGATTTGTTGGATGTTTATGTTAAGGAGATTTAAGATGTTTCTCTCTATTTACAGTGAAATAATGTTTTTTCTATATCAATTTCTATTTTATGGTTTGATATATCTATTTTCCTTTTCTTGAAGGAAACAATGTTCTAGATATTTTGATTTTGAATGGGTTATGGTAGACTATATTTCGTTCACCCAAGATGAAACAATTGATTGTGTTGGTACTATTATTTGATGAAGTAATTAGTTTCATATCACTTATAGGATAAGAGAAAAAATATTTGCAACATGATATATTTGTGGTTGTGCATATAGTGCATAACACCTCTAAAGTGTTACACACTCGGATCAGTAATTTAAGCGTGTCATTAGGATTCCTTGGAATTAAATAATTATGATTTGGATCAGATAATTGTATAATTTTTCATCTATATAGATACTTTTTGGGTGGAAAAAAAATTGGAGGAATTAGCTTGCAGAGCCATTTTTGCAAATGGTCCCAGTTTGGAAAATTAGGGTCCAAAAAATTGCCTAAAATATTTCAGAGCCATTTTGAGGCCTCAAACAACATTGTTTTTTGTCAAAACCTATTTTGTAGTAATATAATATATTCTACACATTGATACCTTTATAATGGTGTAATAATTGCCTCAATAAAAGTTCATATGTGAAAGTAATGCCTCCTGCAAGTTGACCTACCATATTAATCACCATGCTATGAGTGGATGTCATGTCAGCCCCCATTACTTAAACGCATGGGGATACATGTGTAGTGGATATTCAAGAATATTCTAGAAGTTTCAAACATGATCATTGATTGAGGGTTGAGGAAGTCAATACCAAAACCATAGATGATTATTGGGCTATGTTAAATACTAGGTCACTATAAAGAGGAAGGGTTCCATTATTTTACATCATGTCTTGTTCCATAGCTGAGAAAGACATCTGAGAGTGGTATTTTGTGAGCATAATAGAGGATGAGGAGGATCATGTAGTAGTCTTTCAAGCCAGAGTGTCAAAATGTAACTCCATAGTGAGTTCCCATTTCTTTCTATGTGCATTTTATAACTGAAGCAAAGAGAGAAGAGCATAGGACATGCCTTCTATCTAGGACTTCTCTCATATTGGGTTTCCCGAGTCAAATATTGTGTTTATTTGTGTGGATAGTGTGTATTTTGTGCTTGTGATTTCATTTTTATATTTCAATTATTTATTGAATTCAAGAAAAGTTAGCAATTAACTAATATGGGATCTAAGGATGTAAACTACAAAAATATAATATTTCAGAATATTTTAAGATCTGTTATGATGAGTTGTTTTTCTAAAATATCCATGAAATTTTACGGATCATATTATTATTAGATCAAGTTTCTTTATGGTATTTGTGGGAAGTTGCATGGATCTAGGAATTAGTTTAAGAAGAAAGTTTCATAACCTTAGCCANACTACCTTATACAACATGCATGATGTGAATTTGAGATGAAAAATGTGGAGCTAGGACCCCTTCGCATCACAATGATATCCACAAGGATATCCAAGGCCAGTCACACCAAATCGAACCAAGCATTCATTCATCCAAACCATAGTCGATTGATTGGTTGGTCGATCCATCGACTGACTATCTATGACTGCTAGTTGATTATCCAATCGATAGGCTAGTTGACTACTTGATTGATTGTCATCGATTTCTAGTCAATATCTTGATCGACTGTCTCCAGTGGTTGGTCGACCATCCAATTGACTTCCTTTAGTATAAATGGTACGAACCATAAGAACCTGAGGTTTCAACACTAATAGGTTGAATACTTGTGGCATCATCCAATTTGGTCATGCCACTTTCCAATGAAGTCTAGGTCTTTTGGGCACCCTACATCTTATGCATTCTTTTTTCCTCTTTTTTCTACTATATGTGAATTGTAAGAAGTAGAGGAAATCCTCTTTTGGACTCCTTCAATGCTCCACATTCCATCCTCAACATGCCTTATATTTTTCCACATGATTTCCTTCTTTGGTGTAGGATGCTAGATGTCAGTTGTGGATGTATAGTTTGGATGTGGGCTCCCTCTTCAATCCTTTGTGGGCCCATCCTCTAAGTGATTTTCTAGTGTAGATGTAAAGTACATGATGCAAAGATAAGCTCCACCAATTCCTCTTCTCCTTTTCACATTGCAATTATCTACATGCCTTTACTACCTTATGCGAGATGCATGATGTGAATATGAGATGCACAGTGTGGATATAGCCCCCCCCTTCACATTACAACAATCTACACAAGGAGATCCAAGGCCAAGTCACCACCTCTCCACGAGGATTATAATGAGACTCAAAATTACCCTTTTCACTCATTCCTTTTTCATCAATTTTTCATCCTATAACCATATAACATTCTCTTTCATGTATTTAATACATTCCCAAGTTATTAATAAATCCATTTCAATATTATCTAATAATTTATTTTTAATTGAAATTTTTTGGCTTTATTATTGGAAATGAGATTAATGTTTGGGTTACTTAAGTTGCTAAATTTAAATTTGTCTATGTCAATCATCTATCTTAAGTATTCAAATGTAGGAATAAGACTTTCCAAGAGATATGGCTATGGTACTATAAATTCATTTCACTTTATTTGCAATGCAAGGAGAATTTTTTAGAAAATGTTACATAGATCAGAGCACATAGATTTGGATCCTCTATGAGGTGGATTGGTAATTATTTTAAAGTTGATTTTAGAGATCCAAAAGTCATCCACAACTTAGTAGACTTCTAAATGTATGAAACACCGTATTGTATTTCACAAAACCATTTGAATGATTACTGTGTTCTCCAGATTTCACCCTAGGGGAACCCAAAATAATTTTTGTATTTCAAGGAGGTTATGGGAGCTCTAAGAGGCTAGATAGTAAAATCCAAATTTGGTTTCCTTTCATTTGTAACAATGTCATTTTGAACTTCTTTAGATAATAGAATATTAGATATTTATTTCCACTTTCTTTCTTGATATGAATGGCATTTTCTTTTGAGGGATTCAACACCTTACTTACTTCAAGGTAAGGAACCAATCCAAAATTACAAATGTTGGTCAAGTACCCTCTATTCATAGACCATATAACTATTTGATTTATTTCATTTCTATGGTTATATATTTCTCTGTATGTTTTTGTTTAATTATTTTCTTTCTTATTTACTTTGATATTTGTAGATTTAATTCATGAATTTCTAGAGATTTGTTGGATGTTTATGTTAAGGAGATTTAAGATGTTTCTCTCTATTTACAGTGAAATAATGTTTTTTCTATATCAATTTCTATTTTATGGTTTGATATATCTATTTTCCTTTTCTTGAAGGAAACAATGTTCTAGATATTTTGATTTTGAATGGGTTATGGTAGACTATATTTCGTTCACCCAAGATGAAACAATTGATTGTGTTGGTACTATTATTTGATGAAGTAATTAGTTTCATATCACTTATAGGATAAGAGAAAAAATATTTGCAACATGATATATTTGTGGTTGTGCATATAGTGCATAACACCTCTAAAGTGTTACACACTCGGATCAGTAATTTAAGCGTGTCATTAGGATTCGTTGGAATTAAATAATTATGATTTGGATCAGATAATTGTATAATTTTTCATCTATATAGATACTTTTTGGGTGGAAAAAAAATTGGAGGAATCAGCTTGCAGAGCCATTTTTGCAAATGGTCCCAGTTTGGAAAATTAGGGTCCAAAAAATTGCCTAAAATATTTCAGAGCCATTTTGAGGCCTCAAACAACATTGTTTTTTGTCGAAACCTATTTTGTAGTAATATAATATATTCTACACATTGATACCTTTATAATGGTGTAATAATTGCCTCAATAAAAGTTCATATGTGAAAGTAATTCCTCCTGCAAGTTGACCTACCATATTAATCACCATGCTATGAGTGGATGTCATGTCAGCCCCCATTACTTAAACACATGGGGATACATGTGTAGTGGATATTCAAGAATATTCTAGAAGTTTCAAACATGATCATTGATTGAGGGTTGAGGAACTCAATACCAAAACCATAGATGATTATTGGGCTATGTTAAATACTAGGTCACTATAAAGAGGAAGGGTTCCATTATTTTACATCATGTCTTGTTCCATAGCTGAGAAAGACATCTAAGAGTGGTATTTTGTGAGCATAATAGAGGATGAGGAGGATCATGTAGTAGTCTTTCAAGCCAGAGTGTCAAAATGTAACTCCATAGTGAGTTCCCATTTCTTTCTATGTGCATTTTATAACTGAAGCAAAGAGAGAAGAGCATAGGACATGCCTTCTATCTAGGACTTCTCTCATATTGGGTTTCCCGAGTCAAATATTGTGTTTATTTGTGTGGATAGTGTGTATTTTGTGCTTGTGATTTCATTTTTATATTTCAATTATTTATTGAATTCAAGAAAAGTTAGCAATTAACTAATATGGGATCTAAGGATGTAAACTACAAAAATATAATATTTCAGAATATTTTAAGATCTGTTATGATGAGTTGTTTTTCTAAAATATCCATGAAATTTTACGGATCATATTATTATTAGATCAAGTTTCTTTATGGTATTTGTGGGAAGTTGCATGGATCTAGGAATTAGTTTAAGAAGAAAGTTTCATAACCTTAGCCANGGAAGATAATGTCTACAGACTCAATATACCTCCATAGATGCAAATTTACTCGATGGTGAATGTGGATAGTTTGAAATTTTATGAACCTTCCAAATCGGATCAAGAGGAGGAGAAATTCCTACCTACCATAGAGGACTTAGAACTATATTCTTAGGAAAAGTTGGTAAAAGACATGGCTTTGCAGAAGAAGTCTATAACCACAATATGGGGGAAGCATGAACTTTGGCAGATTGGATTGAGAGGACAAATTTCAAGAAAAGAAAAATGGTACTCTAAAGAGAAGGTAGAGGAAAAACTTTCTCACCTCATTTAGTAAATAATTAAGGCACCAAAATCTTCCCTAAATGAGAAGGTATGATATGGATTGGATCATTATATAATTTTTCATATATCCCAATACTTTATAGGTGGAAAACAACATTAGAGGAATCAACTTGCAGAGCCACTTTAGAGGTTGCTCCCAATTTGGAAAATTTGGGTCCAAAAAATCACCCTAAATATTCCATAGCCATTTAGAGGCCTCAAATGATTTTTTTTTTTTATCCAAAACTACTACAAAGGAAGATGTTGTATTTTGCACACCAAGACCTTTACAATGGTGCAATAATAACCTCAATCAAAGTTCGTATATGAAAGTTATGCCTCTTGCAAGTTGACCTACCATGTTGAACATCATGGTATGATTGGATGCCATGTCATCCACCGTTACTTAAACGTGTGTGGATAGCCATGTAGTGGATCTTCAAGAACATTCTATCATTCCAAACCTAATCACTAATTCAGGGTTGAGGAAGTCAATACTGCAACCCTAGACAACTATCTGGTTATGTTAAATAGTAGGTTGCTAGGAGGAGGAAGGTTTCCATTCTTTTTCATGTGTCTTTTCCAATAGAAGATAAAAACATCTGAGAGTGGAATTTTGTGAGCATAATAGAGGAGGAGGATTTTGTAGTAGCCATTCAATCCAGAGTATCAAAAGGTAACTCCATATTGAGTTCTCATTCCTTTGTATGTGCATTTTATAATTGAAGCAGAGAGAGCAAAGCATAGGCCATACCTTCTATCTAGGTTTTCTCTCATATTGGATTTCCCATGACAAATCTTGTGTTCATTTATGTGTATGTGTGTATTTTGTGTATTTTCTTTTATTTTTGTATTTTGTTTATTTCTCAAATTTAAGCAAATATAGTAATTAACTAATATGGGATCTAACGAAATAAAATGCAAAAATCTAAGATATTAGAATAGTTTAATATATGTTCTGACAACATGTTCCAGTGGAATATCCACAACAATTTACATATCAAATTATTATTAGAATATCTCATCCCATCACTTTTTGCAACCATTGCAGAGGATTAAACATAGGTCACCCATGTGACAAGTGTGAATACTGACCACTTTACTGAATCATCCTTTAAAAATAAATGTCTTATTATGTAGTACAAGTTCCTAAGAGCTTGATGTTAATGTTGAGAACACACTTATATTGGGGGGGTGAATCAACATAAGACAATATTTTTATTTTTCAAACATTCATCAACCATAACAAAACAATAAAATATGAGATATATTAATTGTATAACATGGAACACAAGATTTACGTGGAAACCATTTTAGAAAAAAACCACAAAATTTATCTTTATAATCATTTGTAGGCACCAACCTACAGTTACAAATATTTGTAGGCACCAACCTACTAGAGACCAATCCCCATTGGTACAAATCTTGGTAGGAACCAACCTACTTTAATAGATCTTCCTAGACACCAATCCCCACCCTAAGCACCAACTTAGCAAGAGACGCCAATATATTTTTTTAATAGGCACCAACCTACTCTTACAAATCTTCGTAGACACCAATCCCCACCGCTAAGCACCAACTGAGAAAGAGGCATCAATCTCTTTGTGTGAGTTTCACAAACCTTCACCGAGTCTTCTTTCAACTTCTACCTTCACTAGATATACCTTTTTCTTCTACCTTCACTAGGTCCACTCACTTATTCTACCTTCACCAAGTCTTCTCACTACTTCTTCCTTTACCAGGTCTAACCAAAATTTGAATTTCCAATTGGTAACTTTCTTAAAACTTGTTGTTATGGGCCTCTTCCCAAGAATGAACTTGTATAGCATGCCATGTATCCAATTTTGTAAATTAGATTCTAAAATTGTCACCTGAGGTATTTTTGTAAATGTTTCCTCTAATCTTTGGAATTTTCACACTCTGAAGAGTCACACAAAAAAAGTTATAGTGAAAATGACAAGCTAGTATGTTTCAAACTAATTTCACGAGAATTCAAGAACCCTAAATTCCACAGGTAATATCTATAAAATAATATCAAAACATCATATGAAATTTGTATTGTATCTATACCAATATCTCTCAATTGTCTCTGCAATGTTTCAAGTTCTAAAACATCCCAAAAAGTAAGTTATAGCGAAAGTGCCAAGATGACATGTTTTAAACTGATTTGAGGAGAATTTAGGAACCCTAACTTCCATAGGGAATATCTCCACAGGTGTATAGAACCAACATATGAAATTTGCACCAATTGTACACGATGATCTATCCTCTATCTTTGCAAAGTTTCAAGGTATGAAATATCCCAAAAAATAAGTTATACGAATGTTCCAAGTTGCCATGTTTGAAATTGATTTCAGAAGAATTCTAGAACCCTAACTTCTAGAGGGAATATCTATGAATGTATAGTGAACCAACATCTTAAATTTGTACCACATGTACAAAAATATCTCTCCTTTACCTCTACAAAGTTTCAAGGTTTGAAGCATCCAACAAAAAAAAATTATAGCGAAAGTGCCAAGCTAACCTGTTTGAAATTGATTTTAGGAGAATTAAGGAACTGTAACTTCCACATGACATATCTCTGAACGTATAGTGAAACAACATATATCTCTGAACGTATAGAGAAATTTAAATTGCATGTACACCAGGAGATATCCTTTATCTCTACAAATTTTCAAGGTCTAAAACATCCCAGAAACTAAGTTATAGCAAAATTTCCAAGCTCACTTGTTTGAAACTGATTTCAGGAGCATCAAGGAACCCTTACTTCCATAGGAAATATCTATGAATAGATAACCAACATCTAAAAATTTTACCACATGTACACCAAAATATCTCCTCTGTCTCTTCCAAATTTCAATGTATGAAACATCCTAGAAAAAAATCTAAAAATTCCAAGATGACCTAAAACTAATTTCACACTTCAATCTTTGCTAGTTCATTTTTCACACACACACACACACA
>JZKD02S2216849.1:338221-351376 GCA_000966675.3 Picea glauca | reverse complement strand
ACCACTTGGAAAGGAAGCAAACAAAAAACAACAAATGCAAGTTCAAAGAATTTTTAGTTATTAAAACAGAATCAGTCATTTTGACGAAACATAAATGACTTATCCCAGACAACGACGCCAAATATGTTGTCGTCCTTATACACACTTCCTAACATGAGCTACGTCTGGCTCAATTAGTGTGTCCTTGGAGGCACACTGCCTAGGTTCACATCCCACACTGTCACTTTGACCAAAACATCTTCCGTCTAGGCTCACTCCGAGGGAAGCCAAGGGGGTTAGTCTCTAGTTTCTAGATTAGTTTTAGAGTTAAGTTCTAGGAGTTAGTTTTAATTTGTTAAGGCTTGAGGAATTCTAACCTAAGATGCTAAGGCAACAATGCAAGGTGCAAGGGTCAACTAAGACTAGTGCCTAAAGATTGGGCTTGGGGTCAACTAAGTTAAGGGTTTGTTCATTACAAATAGATTACAATATTATATACAAAAGAATAACTTGATCAAATAAATATTAGACACAAGATTTGCAATTCAAATAATTCTAAAATACAACAAGCAAGCTAACCACTTTAATTATTTTTCATTTTTGAAGGATATAAAGAGATTAAAGCATCACATAACATTTACAAGATTGTCAGAAACATATTACCACATCAACAAAGAAGATTTAAAGATTTAAGAACAAGTGTTATGAATATGATTCACTCTTAGTTATTAAACCCTCAAGGTATTTATTAGAATAAGCCCAAGCTTGAGTTGTTAATATTTGCTAAGATTGTTAAATTTCATTAAGCTTTCACCAAATCCTCCTCCCCCTATTGACAAATAATTGTTGGATGCTCAAGATAGTATAGAAATGAGGCTAACCTTAGCTTTCTCAGTCAGTCCTAAGACAAGAGTACTCCCAAAAAGGACACATCCTGTGCATCGTGAGACATTCCCCTGCCAACACCCTCTATTGCATTCCTCAAGTCCCATTTTAGATGGTGAAGATGGTGGTATAAGGTACCCTAAAGTGTCCATTAAGTTTATATATGAATTAGGTAGACTTTTAGGAGTGTTTTAGAGTGTTTTAAGAGTTTTATGACACTTTTAAAATGTGATTTACTGACTTGGACGAAACTCACTTCAGCCCAAATATATGTGCGGATTAATTTTATGATATTAAGATCATTAACACATATATGCTATGTGAGATAAATTCACTTGATTTAATAATTAGATAGCTTGCAAAGTAAGAAATAAAACAACCAGGGCCATAACAACTTGCCTATCAATGGAAAAGAGATAACTCACACTTATGTTATGTTCAAGAGTATTAAGACATGAGTATTAAGTATGAGGAAGAAAAAGATTTAAGTGTGCCTACTTATCAACTTATAAATTAAGTTACTTAGAGCATATGGAAAATGGAATTAAAGAGATCTATGCAATAAAGAAGAACACCATCCACTTATTGAAGCAACTAAACATTAAGGATTATAGATATAAGCATGCAACATAAAGATAAACACTTGTAGTGAACTAAGCATGCATGAGATCTAGTTAAGTTGATTATGAAGCCCAATAGGCTTAAGCTAGAGATTTATTAAGTGTTAGATATAGATCTAGAATATTTAGAGCATTAACCAATTAGATCTTTAACCACAAATTAAAACCCTAACCCAACCTCTTGGGGTATTCCTCTCCCAAATAGGTAAGAAACTAATTAGCTTGCTTAACTTAGAAAATATTGAGAAAATGAAGAAGCAAGCAAACAAGAAAATAAATCAAGAGAGAGAGGAAGAAAACCAAGAAGAAAATAATCAAACCCTATGTAACATCCCGCTCTAGCGCACTGAGAAATCTTATTATTTGAGGACACTTGCTCGCAAGTGATTTGGACTTTTATGATGTTAGACCATTTATACTTGATTATGATGCGATTGACAGACGACATGATGTGTTACTATTTGATGTAGACAGGTGCTATTGACTCAATTTTATTGAGTGTGCAGGGTTTTGACCTTGAGAATCCAGAGGCATCGGTAGAACCCCCTTGGACTCCGGACTGAGTCAGGGAGTGTGTTGTTGGGTTGATTTATTTACTGTGATATTTTATTTTGATTCGATGATATGATGTTGACATTTCTGACATGATTTTTGATGATGCAGGCTAACGATAGCTTGCCGACCAGACTCACATATGGATTAAAGGGGCCACACATGATTTCCAGAGAGGTTGAGGGAGAGGGGTGGACAACAACCCTGCCACCGCCTACTAGCACTCCCACCATGGCTCGAACTGTAGGTTAACGATTACCTAGTTCGAGAGGATCCACGATGCCATGAGGGAAAAATGCGACAGTCGCTCACGATGATTCTAAGGGGCGCGCAATAAGGAGGGGGCCTTATTCCTTAGAGCCCTTAGTCTCCCACAAGTTCACCTGGCAGAGTGTTGACTCCAGGGGTTAGAGGTCTACCAATCAGTCCAGTTGGCGAGTGGCACCCTTGGAGCACGTGGTGCATCCTAAAGGGAACGTTGCACAAAATAAACACAAGAAGTGAGTGGCACCCTTGGAGCATGTGGTGTATCCTGAAGGGCATGTCACGTAAAAGGAAATGAACGAGGCGAGTGGCACCCTTGGAGCACATGGTGCATCCTGAAGGGCACGTCGCATTGATGTGGATGAAGGAAACAAACCTAATTATCCCTAAGACAGTAACACCTTAATAAATTCTTAAAACGACACCCGTAAACTAATCGTCGTCCAGTTCAAATTCTAAACCTAGGTCAAAAAAAAAAAAAAACTTCTCTAAGATAAAAGTTTCGTTCAACCTTAAGGAAAAGGGCCCTAACTCTAACTCTAAAAGAGCCTAACCCTAACTCTAAATGAATAGCTCCTATGAATCTTGACCTAATCCTATACCCAAATATCCTTAGTAATAACAATTAACCCTAGCAACCATTACAATAATTAAGCAAAGCATCAGTATGAGATTTTAGGCTAGAGTTCACACGTCAATGCAGTGCAAGGAGGATACAATTTTTAGAATGTACCTGAGCTCTAGTTCTTAGATTCTTTAGCGTTAAATTCATCCAACTACAACCAATATATCAATGGATACGTTTTAGTTAACTCAGACAATAAATTTCATTGAAGGCCTCTCCTTCCTTAACCGCAACCTGCAATGAGAGTTCATTAACTTATTGAAAACATAACTCCCTTATGAACGCAATAGTTTTTCAAAAAGTTAAACTAATTCATAAATAAACGAATACCAAAATCCATAGTTGGATTGACAGATCACATGACCTTTAGTGAGTAATTTGAATGCTTAAGGGATTAATCCACATTCTTTAAAACTCATACATAAACTTAGATTGAACCAATAATAATAAATTTTTTAACAAGGGGGAGTATAATAAAAAAAAAAATATATGTGAATTTAAAAAATAAAAATAAAAATAAAATGAAAAGGCGCTTAGCACTTTTACCTTTTGAGTTTCCTTTAAAAAATAAAAAATAAAAATAAAATAAATAAATAAATAAAGGTGGGGAAAACTTAAAAGAAATATGATTTAGGGTTTTTGATTAAAAACCTAAAACAAAACGTGATTTAGGTCAAAAAAAAAAGAGAATAAAAGAAAGGGCATGGGGGAAAAGAAGGGGGATCTGGTATGAGGTATTGATATGCTACCAAAATTGCAAACTGGAGGGATTGGTTGTGAGGAGTTGGGGACTTTCTCAGCTGTGATAGAGTGGTAGCTCAGCCTTGGAGGCAAGCTGGGAAGTTAGGTTACTGTTTGGATTGTGTGTGGCCCCTTTGCGGCTCGGGGGGCTGAGGGGGAAGCAGAGTACCCCTAGCGTTTGGCTGGGAGGTACTGGTGCAGTCTCTACGGTCAGCAAGCAACAAAGCAACGGAGCAGCGAGGAGCACAGGAGTTCATTGCAGCAAGCAACACGACAACGATATGCTCATGTACTTAGCAGAGTAGAGTGCTTAGTTATTCACTGTTGAGAATATGATTTTATGATGTAAAATGTCATTTCCTCGTCCTTTAAAATCTGCAAGAAAAAAAAAGGGGGGGTATTTTCTAAAGATTCTCGTTTTTATAATTAGTTCAGTTTTAGGGTTTGGTAAATGGTTGGGGTCTATGGCTATTTCATTTTCGTTTGTATATGGTCCAGCTATTCATTTTCGTTTGTCTTCCATGTGCATTAAATTTTGTATTCTATGGGAATTGCATTTATATACAGTGGGCGTGTTCTTTTCAGTGGTTTTTTCCCCTTTTACCTGGGGCATTTATATATATACAGTGGCGTGTTCTTTTCAGTGGGTTTTCCCCTTTTACCTGGGGTGTTTTTATATATACAATGGCGTGTTCTTTTCAGTGGGTTTTCCCCTTTTACCTTGGGAATTTTTTATATATACAATGGACGTTTTTCAGTGGGTTTTCTCCTTTTTCATTGGGCGTTTTTATCTGTACAGTGGGCATTTTATTTATTGGCTGGGCGTCCCCATTTGTGGCCTATGTTTTATTTTATGGGTGGGAGTCTCCATTGTGACCTGGGTTGTACATCCCCGTGTTGGTTGTGAAAGGAATGGTTCTCTGCGTTTTTCTCTTTACTGTGGGCTTTTCATTGGTGGACATTTTATCCACTGCAATGTGATAGTAACTCGGATGGTAAAGACCCTATTCCTTTAGCAGATGACACTGGAACTTACTATTATGGATAGCGCAACTGTACAGTATTGGGTAAAAGCATGCTATAGTATTCATTATTTTTATAGCATTATGTAAGAGCTAAATTCATTTTATTGAGTTGCTCTAGTTCGCAGAGGTAATGGTGTGGTTTTAAAAATAAAGGGAGTTAGGGTTAGACTATTAGGCTGTAAATCGGCTGCCCTCCCAGTGGAATCAACATGGCTGTAGAATGTAATACGCTGTCACCCTTCCGAAATCATGAAATTTCTAAAATACACTTGCATTTATATCATTAAAAACTAGTTTTCTATTTTGTTTTATTTCTGAAATGGATGGGATTAGAACTGGTTTGGTTACCCAAAGCAAAGAGCAAATTTAGTCAATTTGGTTGTTTTTGTATTCATTCCTTATATTTATACCTTTAATGATTATGAAAAGTTACAATGTTGCATTATTTAGTAATTCCATTAATGCTTGGTTTTCTTTTTACTGTTTAGTACATTTTAATTTTGATAGCTGTAATTCAAATGTTTATTTACAATTTTCATTTAATAAAAATTAATATTTCCTTTACTTGTTTCAATTTTGATAAATACTTGTTTATAATTCCAGCGCTCCTTTAGAATAGTGTTTATGGGATCAACCCTACTTATTATTAAAATAAGTGGATTTCATTTAATGATAATGTTTTGTAAATTCTGGAAATAAAATGTATTTAACATTATGTAATTTCGGAAATAAATTGTTTAATTGTCATAATTGTTTATTTTATTTTATTTTTCCAGAAGTTACAACCAACACCCTTGTTGTATCGATTGCACATGAGCTTTATAGTGTAGTTTTTCCCCTTTAATTCAGAACAGATGAGGTTAAGAAACATTAAAGAATTTTAATTGATATCTTTTATAATTATGAACCTATTAAGTTTTAAATGATTACTATAGTTAGAATCAGGAAGTGTTCTTTATTAGTTGGTGGAATGAGAATTGGGTAAAGATTGTTGAGATGTACATAAATCTCTTCTGAGGATAAGGTTATATATATACCGTCATGTTATTAGATAGAAACCCTAGAACAAAACACTCATAGCAACCCTTAAATACTTAAGGCAAGTTGAATTAATTAGTATCTCGATGTCATTATTAATTTCGCTCAAATGAGATGACTTAAGGCTACTTAGATTTTATCTTAAAGTTGTTATGCACTTGAGACTTGCAAGGTAGGGCTCACTTTGGGGGTTGAATAGATTGAGTTAATGGCCTTACTGGTGGTTTAGTGGTCAGTGTCTTGTAATGTAATTCTTTTACTGCAAGGTCATGGAATTTTAATTTATATAGGTGTTGTCGCTTTATGGTAATGATATCATCAATTTTATTGTTAGGGGTAACCATATGGTGTAATAACCTTGTTAAAACTATCTAACAGTAACCATCTAGAGGCACAATTCCTTTTATTTCCAGGCGCGGTTGTAATTTCATTTGGATTGAAGAAATGTTAAATGTTTAGATTTTTGGTGGCGCAACATGCACAATGTTGGGTTGATTTCTGATTTTCGCTCGCAATTGAAGGGTTATGATACTATATTGTTAAGTTGATTTCCTTGGGGTTGGTCTAATGATAGTCCTTAGCTTAGTGGGATTGTTTGCCTATGTCGGGAGGGTTGTAGACACATCCATGTTCCTCAGAACAGTCGCCAGCTCTGAGACCTTAAATGGTTAAAATCGATGGGAACCTGGGCTTGCGCGTTGCTTATGTGTCTTAGAGGTCCTAACCATTGCAGGGTAGGATGGACGGGTAGTCAGTTCTACATATCGTCGTGTGATCGTCATTATGCATGCAGTTACTTGTCGCGTGTCCTTGTCATCTTTTTATGTTCATCATGGTTGTGTCTTATTCGTCGTCGGGTGGCGACGCAAATTCGAATGTGTTGTTTGTTTCCTTGCACACGCACGCACACACTTTTTAAACACACACCAAAAAAATATAATTTTGCACTAGTTACTAGAGTTGGCTCATCGTAATGAGGAGGTCGTTACATATGGTATCAGAGCCGGTTCGACCCACAACTTGGGATTTGCTACGGCTTTCGTTGACATGATTAGATTGATTGTACTGTTGTTGATCAAGTTGATTATGTGTGTGCAGGTAATCATGGTTAGAGGATGCCGCGAAGGCAGACGACGGGGTGCTAGGGGAGGAAGCGTGGTGCCTCCAGTAGCATCCACGCCTGAGGGGTCTAACCCCGAGGGAGGCGAGCAGGTTCTCGGACAGGAGCAGATAGCAGTTGGCGATGTTGTTGAGATGATGAGATCTTTTCAGCGCATGTATGAGGCTCTGATCATCTGATTGGACAGAGATGAGGCCAGGGCGTCGGCACCCCCTAGGGATCCACCACGTGCATCGGCTGTTACAGGTAGCATTCACTGTGAACTTGAGAAGGTAAAATTTCCCGAGTTCTTTGGTGCCCCTGATGGTGCAGTCGTTGAGGCATGGTTGGAGAATATGGTGATGTGCTTCGCACTTCACGATTATACCTCCAACATGAAGGTCCACATGGTGGTCTTTCAACTAAAGGGAAGCACTCTTCTATGATGGAAGACGCTCCTACCGTAGCTAAACATGGCCGTTGAAGATGTGTCATGGGAACTGTTTGAGGAATGGTTCCGAGAGAGGTACTTTTTAGAGGAATTCATTGAGCGTCAGCTCAATGAGTTCAATGCATTACGACAGGGAGGTCGTACGGTGCCTGAGTATGAGGCACGTTTTATGGATCTACTCCGGTATGCTCCGCACCTTAACACTGAGAATCTCAAGGTCAATCGGTTTGTGTTTGTCCTTAACGTTAGCCTACGTGCAAAGGTTAGGATCTTGATGCCTCAAACCTTGCACGATGTTGTCCAAAAGGCCCTCATAGCAGAGGAGGAGCTTATCAGTGGGGGTCATACCAAGACTCCAGCGAGACTCGTAGGGCAGGGTTCATCTGGAACTCCGCAGCACCAGACACCAGCGAGATGTATGTCGGGATATCGCGGCTTCTAGAGGGGATCCACATTCACTGCACCTTGACGACCATCACCTCAGTAACGGACACCTTATCGAGGACCACAACACCAGCAACAACGTCACCTACAGCAGCAGTAGTTTAGGCCTATTCAGCAGAACAGACTAGGGTTTCAGGTTGGTGGGCAGTCTTCTTCTACTTCAGGTACCAGCACTACTGGACCAAAGAAGGGGTGTTGGACGTGTGGGGAGCTACACTACTAGCACAACTATCCTATGGAGAGGACCAGGGTGTCCGGATCAGTCAGACTCGCTACCGTGGGAGATATGGGCAAGGCCCATCGGATTCATGCAGTGGCGAATAACCGCCAGGAAGAGCACTAATCAACTGTGCTCGAGACGACAGGTACTGTCGCTAACCAGCCCCTTAGTATTTTGATAGACCCAGGAGCTACTGAGAGTTTCATTTCTAGTGCAGCGCTAAAAAGAATTAAGGTAAAGGCAGTTGAACAGGATGAGTTTATCTTTGTGGAGATGGCTTCGGGAGCCAAATAGAAGGTTGGAGGAAAGGTTACAGGCTGTGCCCTTAACCTGGGAGAGTTTGTCACTAGGTTCAACTTGTACGTCACGATATTAGGATCTTATGACGTCGTGATTGGTATGGATTGGTTGGAAACGCATGAGGTGATACTCAACTGTAAGACGAAACGATTGAGCTTGGTTGATGATGAAGGACAGAGACATATGATTGTAGGAAGGAACCAGGGAGTTTCCCTATGGTTTGTCTCTTCCTTACAGTTACGAAAGAGTATGCGCAAGGGGTGCAAACTTTATGTGATCCTCCCGCTAAACGAGAAGGGAGTAGCAGAAGGTCTAGAACACCTTCTGGTGGTGAAGGAGTTTGCATACGTATTTCCAGAGGAGTTGCATGGGATGTCGTCGGAAAGGGAATTGGAGTTTACCATAGACCTGAAACCGGGGACCAAACCAATAGCAAGAACGCCTTATCGGATGTCGACCCCGGAGTTGCAAGAGTTGAAAATGCAACTAAAGGAGTTGTTGGACCTAGGACTGATACGTCCTAGTGTGTCACCATGGGGTTCACTAGTTATTTTCATACAGAAGAAGGACGGATCATGGAGGATTTGCATTGACTACCGTCAACTGAACAAGGCTACGATCATGAACCAGTATCCCTTACCAAGAATTGATGATCTGTTCGATCAAATGAAGGGTGTGACAATGTTCTCCAAGATTGATTTGCAATCTGGGTATCACCAGTTATGGATCAAGAAGGATGAAATCCCTAAGACCACCTTTAAGACGATATTTGGACATTACGAGTTTACTATTTTTCCATTTGGACTGACAAACGCCCCAGGGGTATTCATGAGTTTGATGAACGGGGTGTTCTGTGAGTACTTGGATAAGTTCATCCAAGTATTCATTGACGATATTTTGATCTACTCTCGGATGACAGAGGAGCATGACGAACACTTGCGCTTGGTACTACAATGTTTACGAGAACAAAAATTGTATGGGAAGTTGTCCAAATTCTCTTTTTATCAATCGAGGATTCACTACTTAGGGCATGTCATCTCTAGAGAAGGTATCGCCGTGGATCCAGCCAAGGTTGAGGCTATTATGGAATGGCCTGTGCCGATGAATGTCACAGAAGTGCGTAGTTTTATGGGATTAGCAGGATACTATCGACGGTTTGTCGAGGGTTTTTCAAAGATAGCAAATCCGATCACGGAATTGCAGAAGAAAAACAAGAATTTTGTTTGGACAGAGAAATGCGCAGAGGCATTTCGGAGGCTTAAAGAGTTGTTGACAATTGCACCGATACTAAAGGTCCCTGACATGGACATAGACTTCTTGGTATGCACTGACGCATCCAAGGAAGGTTTAGGCAGGGTCTTGATGCAGGATGGACGAGTGATTGCTTACATTTCGAGGAAGCTGAGAAGGCATGAGGAGAACTATGCGACCCACAATTTGGAGTTACTAGCCATCGTATATGCCTTGAAGGTTTGGAGACACTACCTTGTTGGATGAAAGTTTGAATTAAATACTGATCATTGTGGACTACAACACATTTTCACGCAAAGTGACCTAAACGCACGACAACAACGTTGGTCGGAATTGCTTAGCGAGTACAACTTCGAGATTACTTACATAAAGGGAATAGTGAATCGAGTGGCGGATGCTTTGAGTCAAAGGCTGCGCATATTTTCGATGTTGCCTCATCAAACGAATCTGTGTGAGAAGATTCTCACTTTACAGCATGACGATGACTGGTACAAAGAAGTCAAGGATTTTATCGGACAAAACACAATGATGGTACCACGATATGAGGGATATTCATTGGATAATGATGGGTTATTGAGGTTTAGAGGTCGGATTTATGTACCACCTAATGATGAGTTGAGGATGCTGATCTTGAGTGAGGCTCATAGAGTAGTTTACATGGCTCACCCAGGAGTTACGAAGATGAGGGCAGACCT
Organism: Picea glauca; assembly: GCA_000966675.3. Taxonomy (NCBI): domain Eukaryota; kingdom Viridiplantae; phylum Streptophyta; class Pinopsida; order Pinales; family Pinaceae; genus Picea; species Picea glauca. The sequence continues at coordinate 341,187 of JZKD02S2216849.1, read as the reverse complement.
TAAACCCTTATTCTTATGGAAGGGAATGAAGGCCAACATAGTCAACTTTGTGGCTAGATGTCTAGAGTGTCAGCAAGTAAAGGCTGAACATAGACACCCGGCAGGATTACTTCAACCACATGCCATTCTGGAATCGAAATGGGAAGTTATTTCGATGGACTTAATTGTTTGATTGCCACTGATTGCAAGGAGACACGACTCGATTTTTGTAGTAGTAGATACTCTGACGAAGAGTGCTCACTTTATTCCTGTGCATACGACGTATCAGGCACCTGACATAGTAAGAGTTTTCATTAGTGAGATTGTGAGGCTGCATGGCATGCCTAAAAATATTATATCCGATCGAGGATCAGTGTTTACTGGACCATTTTGGACGAGTTTCCAAGAGGCCTTGGGAACTCAACTTAACTTTAGTACTGCGTATCACCAAGAGACTGACGGACAGACCGAAAGAACAACCCAAACCTTGGAAGACTTGTTGCGCATGTATGTGATGGACCAACAAAAACGTTGGGAGGAATTCTTGCCTCTAGTAGAGTTCGCTTATAACAATAGTTACTAGAGCACCATTAAGATGACACCTTTTGAGTTTCTTTATGGGCAACCATGTCGGACACCCTTGAGTTGGGATCGGCTTGAGGACAGGGTCTTGGTGGGACCAGAAGCAATCCAAGAAATGGAAGAGCAAATGCAAACCATTAGACAAAGGATTAAAGAAGCGCAGGATCAACAGAAGAGTTATGACGATGCGCACCTAGCCGACCATAGTTACGAGGTCAACGATCGAGTCTTCTTGCGGTTTAAACCACATAACAGTTCGATCAAGTTTGGAAAAGGAGATAAACTCTCTCCTGGGTTCGTGGGACCTTTCAAGATTGTGGAGAGAAAGGGGCCCATGGCCTATCGACTAGCCTTGCTTGGTTCTTCGAGGCGTATGCACGATGTTTTTCATGTATCTATTTTGAGACATTATGTTAGTGATCCTACACATGTGATTGACATGAGTTCCTTGCAGGTATCAGATGATGGAGCGCTTATGGCTGAGCCAGTCCGCATCTTAGATCATCGCGTTCGACAGTTACGATGTCGAACGGTGGATCAGGTCAAGGTCTAGTGGGACAGTTATAGTCCGCACTCGGCGACCTGGGAGGACGCATATGATATGCTTCAACAGTTTCCATTTTTGTTTGATAGATAGACTTATGACACTGTGATACTTTTATTTCTACATTTATACTGAGAAACTTTGGGACGAAGTTTAGACCAACAGGGGGTGTATGTAACATCCCGCTCTGGCACACTGAGAAAACTTATTATTATTTGAGGACACTTGCTTGCAAGTGATCTGGAATTTTATGATGTTAGACCATTTATACTTGATTATGATGCGATTGACAGACGACATGATGTGTTACTATTTGATGTAGATAGGTGCTATTGACTCAGTTTTATTGAGTGTGCAGGGTTTTGACCTTGAGGATGCAGAGGCATCGATATAAACCCCTTGGACTCCAAACTAAGTCAGCGAGTGTGTTGTTGGGTTGATTTATTTACTGTGATATTTTATTTTGATTCGATGATGTGATGTTCACATTTCTGACATGATTTTTGTTGATGCAGGCTGACGATAACTTGCTGACTAAACTCACATATGGAGTAAAGGGGCCACACATGATTTCCAGAGAGGTTGAGGGAGAGGGGTGGACAGCTGCCCTGCCACCGCCTACTAGCACTCCCGCCGTGGCTTGAACTGTAGGTTAACGATTACCTGGCTCGAGAGGATCCACGATGCCATGAGGGCAGACTGCGAGAGTCACTCATGATGATTCTAAGGGGCACGCAATAAGGCAGGGGCCTTATTCTTTAGAGCCCTTAGTCTCCCACAAGTTCACCTGGTGGAGTGTTGACTCCAGGGGTTAGAGGTCTACCAATCAGTCCATTTGGCGAGTGGCACCCTTGGAGCATGTGGTGCATCCTGAAGGGCACGTCGCACAAAATAAACACAAGAAGCGAGTGGCACCCTTGGAGCACGTGGTGCATCCTGAAGGGCACGTCACGTAAAAGGAAATGAACGAGGCGAGTGGAACCCTTGGAGCACGTGGCGCATCCTGAAGGGCACGTCGCATTGATGTGGATGAAGGAAACAAAACTAATTATCCCTAAGACAGTAACGCCTTAATAAATTCCTAAAATGACACCCCTAAACTAATCATCATCCAGTTCAAATTCTAAACCTAAGTAAAAAAAAAAAAAACTTCTCTAAGATAAAAATTTCGTTCAACCTTAAGGAAAAAGGCCCTAACTATAACTCTAAAAGAGCCTAACCCTAACTCTAAATGAATAGCTCCTATGAATCTTGACCTAATCCTATACCCAAATATCCTTAGTAATAACAATTAACCCTAGCAACCATTACAATAATTAAGCAAAGCATCAGTATGAGATTTTAGGCTAGAGTTCACACSTCAATGCAGTGCAAGGAGGATACAATTTTTAGAATGTACCYRAGCTCTAGTTCTTRGATTCTTTAGYGTTAAATTCATCCAACTACAACCAATATATCAATGGATAYGTTTTAGTTAACTCAGACAATAAATTTCATTGAAGGCCTCTCCTTCCTTAACCGCAACCTGCAATGAGAGTTCATTAACTTATTGAAAACATAACTCCCTTATGAATGCAATAGTTTTTCAAAAAGTTAAACTAATTCATGAATAAACAAATACCAAAAGCCATAGTTGCATTGACAGATCGCATGACCTTTAGTGAATAATTTGAATGCTTAAGGGATTAATCTACATTCTTTAAAACTCATACATAAACTTAGATTGAACCAATAGTAATAAAATTTTTAACAAGGGGGAGTATAATAAAAAAATATATATATGTGAATTTAAAAAATAAAAATAAAAAAAAATGAAAAGGCGCTTAGCGCTTTTACCTTTTGAGTTCCCTTTTAAAAAAAA
>JZKD02S2216849.1:277847-291438 GCA_000966675.3 Picea glauca | reverse complement strand
ATGTTTACATTTATGATGTAACATTTAAATTACATGTTATGATACTAAATTTAGCTTCGTAAATTTTAAAGTTAATGTAATAATATCTTAATTAAGTCTATTTTTTATAATTACTTATTCATTGATGTTCATTTATGCGGAGGGTGATTACATCCATTTGTATTTTTCTTTGGCATATTTAATGAAACAAACAAACATATATTTATATATCTATTGCTAGAGGGGGAAATCCCCCTATTACTATACTAGGGTCAAAGTATAGGGAGAGCTATGATCTCCTTAAAAGACAATCTAATTCCTAAACTAATCCAAACACTCTAACTAGATGAGAAGAAGGAGATAGAAAAGTAGGTCAGAAGTAGTACCTTTGATCCAACGTTCGATGTAGAACACCTCCATCCTTGTAGCTTCGAGGTTGCAAGTCTCCTCCCAAAACTGACCTATAAGAAAACTTAGGCAAACAACATTACATATATTCTATCTCTACTCATAAAGATTAGGGTTAGATATAAACCATTATGCATAAATCAAATGAAAAACATAAAGATATCATTTGGGGCCAGAAAAAGATTATTCTCTTCAAATCCAAACATCAAAAATTACAACCTTTGTAGGGATGCTTCGCGAACCTGGTTCAGGCTTGTCTGAATGTTGCTCCAAGTGCACTATCCTAAAGATTTCTCTCACAATCAACTAATCACTTTAGGGAAAGGGAAGGGGTTGCATAGGAGAAGAGGCTAGAGAAGGAATATTGACACAGAACTCGGAGGGGGTTGCAAATACTTGGGCAAGGAGGGAAAGGGATTTGGGCATAGTTTCATAGTTCTAATGCTTGATTTTGGAATGGGACCCCAAGAAATGATTTTATATGAAAAAATGATATTTATTCGGTTTGGGGATGGGCTACATCAAGTGAATTGGTTGGGGAACCGACTATAGCCCGTAAAATCCACCGAATTCCTTCCAACGTTTTAATTTTTGCAACTTTTGGAGGTAAACACAAATTGTTTATTATGAAGCTCTGGTACGTACTCGAGATGCAGTGAAGTAGGATACGTTCATGAGCAGTGATTTGGAAAATTGTGCAAGTAGAAGGGCCAATGCCATGTATGCATAGGTAGGGAATTTTAGGGCTATAACATATGCCCCATAATGTGTGATGTAGAGAAGAGAAAATAATGGCCGAAATACATTACAATATCTTTACCAATGGGAATGCACAAAGTCGAGTGACCCCGAGACTAGATTTCAGGAGGTCACCATCTACAAAACAATAATGATCTCTTTAAGGCAGGCATACCCATGATTGGGATGAACTAATCATGTCTTCCAATCAATTTCACTGCAATTCCATGTCATATAAATGTCTATATAAAGTGTATCCCCGAGCAATACATAGTGGATCTACATCTAAAAATAATTTGATGATATTCGAATACAATACAATATGCATCGTCAAGAAGTATCAAGGTGTGGCCGGAGATGAGGGATTCATAGCTCGAGTGACAACTTCAAGATCTTCAGCAGCTCAGGTAGGAGTACAATAGGATTTTAATACTCAGTACTCTAAGGTCTTCGACAAGCGGACAGGAAAAGACAGGAGGATCTTGATGATGAGGCGCAAAACTTCATCGATTTTAAATCCAGACTTGATTGGACACATGGGATGGTTGACTCATGAAATTCAAGGGACAAACTAGAGAATAGCTAGCTCAGGTTGGAAAAATATTTCCTTGAAAAAAATCACGAAAGATGATCAGACTCAGGAAACATAATATTGACATAAGTCTCTGATGCAGGAGGCACCGCAAACTCTCCATATGTTTGGAAGAGTAACCAAACAAAGGAGGAAAAAACTCTATGTAGCGAGAACAACTTCCTAAGGTCATACTAGATCCTAATGCTTGGAATACAAATGAAAGAATGTTCTTTGTTCGGGAGAGACTATCTTACTACTGAAAAAAAGAATGTATATTTCCCATCCCCTCTTTTTGGGATATTTGATTTTTTTGTATTTTTCAATTTTTTAACGAAATTGAAAAAGAATAAAAGAATGCTACGTTACAAAGGAGGAATGAGTTTTGTGTGCAAGCAAATTGGTTCCAAGCTCGTGGAACATAATGATGCATAGGGCAAGGAGACATGTCCAGGATAAGGACACTCGAGGAAAATTCCTCCATGGGTCAAGGTGTCACATCGGAGAGGTGAAACAATGTGGAAAGGCTTGCTTATAAGGAATTCTTTAGAGGTTCAATTCAGAGAAACATGGAACCGACATTAGGCCAAAGACGCAAATATGAGACCCGCATTGTGATTAGACATGACACAATAAGACCCCTTCCATGTAAATTTTTATGAGTTGAGAGAAGGTAATCTCGATTGTTTTTTCTGATGTAGAAACATCTCAAGCTAGCCAGTGTGGGAGAAAAGGACAGTTCGACAAGCGCCAGCGCAAATTTTGAAATTTCCATGAAGTTGATGCGCCATCTTAAATAAGATAATTAAGAAGGAGCGCACTTGTATAATGTAAACGGACCTTGAACGATTTTCTCTCATCCTTAGTAGGTAGAAGGAAATTATGGTAGTTAATGTAAGTAGATAGAATTGAATGTGTATATTTGACATTTTTAGAGCGCAAGAGGGAAACGGGATATAGACACCGTCATTGTGTATTGTAACAGGATTGAGAAGAGCATAGACGAGAAGCAGAGAGCTGTGTAGCAGACTCCATGTATAGAAGTTATGGATTAATACAAAGAAAGTTGTGATTCAGACTCATGGTGTTCATATATTCTCTGTGTATGCATCTTTGAATGTTATGCTCATGAATGTCTTACTCTTTCTGTCATGCAATTGCTTTTATGCTATGTATGAATGATTTCTTGTTGAATGTTTGAAATCTGAGAGGAAAGGGTAATGGAATGAGTTTCAATTGTTTCTCTATCTGAGAAAGAGTTCCTCCAAGGAGTGCAGTTGAATCGTCCACAAGGAGTGCGTCGACAAAGGTTCAAAGATTGTCTCTGAAAGCTCAGGAGAGATATCTTTTTTTCTCATTTCCACAGAAGTGTAGTCAGTCACATGAGCCGTGCAAGGAGTGCACAGGCCGAGTAAAGTCTCAAGGTTCCGAACCTAAGAGAAGAATTTAGAGACTGTTGCTACAGGTGTGCACGGAGTCGAAGAAGTTAAGCATTTGAAAGTATCCGAAGGTCGCCGCAAGGAGTGTGTGCAAGAGTTTTCTGAAAGACTCAAAGTTTGAAGAAATATCAAAAGGATCTGAAATCTTCAAAAGGTCGTTGAAGGAAGGAAAAGAGATGAAGTACCTTGAAGTTTGTAAGAAGGCATAGTGACGAGGGGGCCGCAGGAGGACGAGCTCTCAGAAGAAGAGACGGACGGTTGGAATTCTCGGTGGAGAATCCGCGAAGTCCTGTGAGTCGTCAGATCTCATAGAGGGGAGTTTCGATGAAAGCGTCGAAAGGTTCTAAGCTCAGAAGGAGTAGGACCATAGATCCAAGCCACAAGGGCCATTGGATTTACACGTGGATATTTGTATCTGGTTTTCATGGGTGGAAGTCCCGTAAACCTTGCAACGGGAATCGAAAAATCACAAAATGCGAAATCCCAAAGGCCAGTAGAACGGCGTGGGACCATAGGAGTCAGCGAGGTGAATAGGTGGCATACTACTTCGGAGTTTCGTGGAGTGAAGTTCTGAAAATACTGCAATTGGATTCGCGATATTGCGAAGTCCAAAGTCCCGATGATGTGAAGTGGTGTTGAAAGGTCAAAGCTAGCGAGTGTATTGGAGTTTCTTCAAATCGGGATTCGGGAGTTGAGGAGACAAGTTTCTCGACATCGCGATTGTCGAAATCGCGATAGGGAAAATCCCGAAAGGAAAAAGGAAAGGTTAGCATTGACTGTTTCGGGTTTCGGGGATTCGAGAGACCAAATCTTGACCACTAGATTCACGAAGTTGCGAAGTCTGATCTCCCAAGAGCAAAGATGGGATCCCGTGAGAGTTTGTTGTGGGTGTAGATTTCCCGATAGGGAAATAGAAGAGCCATTTAGAGTTCTTCGGGCCAGTGTTAAAGGAAAGATCCTGTGTTAACATGGACCTTCCAACCTGCGGGTTGTGGAGGGAGCGTGCGTTGACGACATCAATTTGGTATCAGAGCATAGAAAAGTTATTTGCTTTCTGTAGCAGAGAGAAAGAGAATTCACCATGCCGCCAAGGAGAAGGGACAGGCAAACACCCGATCCACCAGAGGAGAGGGAAATGCCGAGAATAAGGGGCAAGCAGATGACAGATCTAGCTATGGAGAGAGAGATGCGTGATCTACAAGCCAGACTCGAAGACATGGAGACAACACAAAGACGCACAGTCAGTGCTGGGGATCTTAGTGATTTCAAAAGTGAGATTGAGGCTGAACCTGAAGAAGAAGTTGCGGCTGAAGATGCAGCAAATGAACGTTTGATCAGAGCTATTGCAAGAATGGGTGCAAGAGCGAAAATGGACATTCCAGTTTATGAGGGAAATCTAGATGCGGAGGAGCTTCTAGACTAGATTAGAGCTCTAGACACATGCTTTGACTATGAAGATGTCGAAGAGGACAAGAAAGTCAAGCATGTTGTCACAAGATTGAAGGGAGATTCAACATTGTGGTGGGATGAACTACAAGATGACAGATGGTGCAAGGGAAAGCAGAAGATCAAGAGCTGGGATAGAATGATCGCGAAGATGAAGGCTAAATTCATCCCCATTGATTATCAAATTACTCTGTTTAGGACAATGCAGAACCTGAGACACAAACTGATGACAGTGAAGGAATACACTGAAGACTTCTATAAGCTAAACATCAAGGCAGGTCATCAGGAGAGCGATGATGAAAAAGTTGCCATATATATGAATGGCATGAGATATGATATATAGGATGAGATGAGCATGTTAACCATCTGAATGGTGGAAGCTGCTTATCATATGGCTCTGAAAGTGGAAGAGAAGTTGAGCCGAAAGCAGGGCCAGAGAGGCCGAGGCAGAAGTCAACCCAGAGGCAAATGTTGCCCAGATAAATATTAGAAGCCCAAGGAGGACTGGAAGAAACCTCAGACTCAAACTGAGAGAGGTGTAACCTCGCAGCGAGGGAAATATGATGAACAGAGAGGGAAGCATGCTAAACAGAGAGGAGATTATGCTAATGATAATACTTTTCCTCGTACTAGAGGTAGAGGAAGAGGAAGAGGTGGAGTAATAACATGCTTCACATGTGGAAAGAATGGGCACAAGTCTTACGAGTGTCTAGACAAAAAGAAGGAGAGTGGAGAAGCTCACATCATCGAAGCACAGAGGCGGGATGTTGAGGAAGAAGACGTTGAAGGCGGAAGATTTCTGATGATGCGAAAAGCTCTTTTGACACCAGAGAAGGAGGTGGAGAGTTCAGTCAAAAGAACCAGACTTTTTCGGACTACTTGAAAGACCAAGGACCGGGTATGCAAGGCCATTGTGGACAGTGGTAGCATGGATAATATTGTTTCTACAAAGATGGTAGAAAAGTTGGAGTTGGAGACGATTGATCGTCCAAGCCCATACAGAATTTCATGGCTACATAAAGGACATCAGGTAACTATCACTAAACAATGTTTAGTTGAATTTAAGATAGGAGGATATAATAATAAGATACTCTGTGATGTTATTCCTATGGATTTTTGTCATCTATTGCTGGGTAGACCATGGAAATATGACAGGAACGTGATTCATGATGGGACAATGAACACATATACCCTAGAGAAGAATGGGAGGACTCACATGTTGCTTCCAATCAAAGATAAGGAGGTGAAAACATAAGTAAGAAACATTGTACTTCTCATGAGTGGGAAGGAACTTCTTACAAAGGTCAAGAAGGAGGATCCATAGTTCATTGTGGTCAGGAAATTGAAGATTGTTTTGACCAGCACAAGGGTGGATGATTTACCAGAAGAGATTCAGGAGTTGTTGGAAGAGTTAGTTGATATAGTAGTGGATGAATTACCTAGCTCGTTGCCACCGATCATAAGTGTGAGTCATCATATTGATCTCATACTAGAAGCTAGTTTGTCAAACAAAGCCGCATATAGATTAACGCTGCAAGAGAATGAAGATGTCAAAAGACAAGTCCAGGAGTTGTTGGACAAAGGTTTAGTCAGAGAAAGCTTGAGTCCATGTGTTGTTCCGACAATACTCAGTCCAAAGAAAAACAGAGGCTGGAGGATGTGTACTGACTCAAGGGCGATTAATAAGATAACCATCAGATACATATTTCCATTACCAAGGATGGATGATCTGATGGATTGCTTGAGTGGAGCAAAGTATTTTTCAAAGATTGATTTGAAAAGTGGTTATCACCAGATTCGTGTGAGAGAAGGTGACGAGTGGAAAACAACCTTAAAGACTAACGAAGGGTTGTATGAATGGCTTGTTATTCCATTTGTCTTAACAAATGCACTAAGTACCTTCATGAGGTTGATGAACGAAGTCCTGAAGGAGTTCATTGGAAAATTTGTTATCGTATATTTGGATGACATACTGGCTTTCAGTAAAACAGTGGCAGAGCATCTGAAGCATTTGGCTATAGTGATGCAGAGGTTACAGCAGGAGAAGCTATTTATAAACATGAAGAAATACTCATTCATAAAGATAGACCTCATTTATTTGGGGTTTGTTATTTCGGCAAATGAGTTGAGGATAGATCCAGATAAGGTGGAGGTAATCAAGAATTGGACATCACCGAAGAATATCTTTGAGGTGAGAAGTTTTCACGGATTAGCTAGTTTCTACAGGAAGTTCATATGGAATTTCAGTGGAATTAGTGCACCGATGATGGACACAGTGAAGAAAAGACACAAGTCTTTTCATTGGACAGAAGAGGCTGAGAAAATTTTTAATCTGTTGAAGAGGAAGATTTTGGAACAACCAGTTTTGGTGTTGTCGGATTTTCGAAAGACATTTCAGGTGAAATGCGATGCAAGTGGATTCGTAATCGGGGAAGTCTTGAGTCAGTAAGATAGGCCAATAGCATACTTTAGTGAGAAGTTGAATGAAGCGAAAGTGAAATACTCGACTTATGATAAGGAGTTTTATGCTATTATATAGGCATTGAAGAAATGGAGGCATTACTTGATCCCGAAAGAATTTGTCATATACAGTGATAATCATGCACTAAAGTTTGTGACCCAATAGGAAAAGTTGAATCAGAGACATGTCAAATGGGTTGAGTATATGTAGAATTTCACTTTTGTGATTAAACATATTTCGGGTACTGCTAACAAATTTGTTGATGCTTTGAGCAGGAAGTGTTTGTTATTGTAGGAGTTCAAGGTCAAAACATTGGGTTTTGATGATCTCAGGGACATGTACGTAGATGATCGGGATTTTAAAGAGGCATATGCAGCAACTGAGAATCCAATTCTTAGGGATAGAAGCCAATGGACATAATACATGATCCAGGAAGGATTATTGTTTAAAGGTAATCAACTGTGTATTCCGAAATGCTCCATGAGGGAGAATCTGTTGAAGGAGAAACACAGTGGAGGATTGGCAGGACACTTTGGTCACTAAAAGTCGTTCGTGAAGCTGAATGAGTTATATTTTTGGCCGAGAATGTGAGCAGATGTCAAGAGATTCATGGACAAATGCAAAATTTGCCAGCATTCGAAGGGAAGGAAACAAAATGCGGGGTTTTATCAACCATTGCCCATACCAGAGAGGTCGTGGGATGCAATCAGCATGGATTTCATATTGGGGTTTCCAAGAACACAAAGGGGTTCTGATTCAATCTTTGTGGTGGTAGATAGATTTTCCAAGATGGTCCACTTCATTCCATGTCAGAAGATGAGTGACACAACTCACATTGTGAATCTGTTTTTCAAAGACGTCATTCGACTTCATGGTTTGCCAAGGAGTATAGTTTCGGATCGAGACACCAAATTCATAGGACACTTTTGGAGGACCTTATGGAAGAAGATGGGAACTAACTTGTCTTTTAGTTTGACTTATCATCCTCAGACGGATGGATAGACAGAAGTGGTGAATAGAAGTCTGGGAGACTTGCTGAGAAGCCTGGTGACAGAACACCACAACCAGTGGGACAACATATTACCACAGGCAGAGTTTGCTTATAATTACTCGGTTAATAGGAGCACGGGGCAGAGTCCATTTCAAATTGTCTATGGCATGCAGCCGAGGGGAATTTCTGAACTTAGGGATTCAGAATAGACTGCGACTAGGAGCGCTAGTGCAGAAGATTTCGTAGAGGTGATGAAAGAACTTCATGGCCAGGTGAAGGAGCGACTACAGAATTCAAGCCAGGAATATAAGCAAAGAGCAGACAAACACAGGAGACAACCTTAGTTTGAGGTTGGTGAATTGATTCTGGCACATTCGAGGAAAGAACGGTTCCCGAGAGGAATATATAATAAACTGAAGATGAAGAAAATCGGACCATGTAGGGTCTTAAAGAAATTTGGGGTGAATGCTTACGAGATTGAATTACCCGATGGGATCGGAATTTCCCCAATATTCAATATCTCTGATTTGTACCGATATAAAGCTGAGGAAACAGGAATAGGAATTGAGCAACCAATGATTCAGTGGACAAAGCAGATGCCAGTTGCAAATAAGCCACAAATGGAGCGCATACTAGATAAAAGAGTAAGCAAGAAGACCAGGAAGAAAGAATACTTTGAATATTTGGTCAAATGGAAGGGCCATTTAGTTGAAGATGCCAGCTAGGAGAATGAAGCAGAGATCCAGAAGCATGGATAGACCGTGCACGAGCTCATGGACAGGAGCCCATGAAATTTTTTGGAGCCAGGGAGTACGATGTAGGAGTATCTCAAGCTAGCCAGTGGAGGAGAAAAGGATAGTTGGACAAGCGCCACCACAAATTTTGAAATTTCCTTGAAGTTGATGCACCATCTTAAATAAGACAATTAAGAAGGAGCACGCTTGTATAATGTAAACGGACCCTGAGCGATTTTATCTCCGCCTTAGTAAGTAAAAGGAAATTATGGTAGTTAATGTAAGTAGATAGAATTGAATGTGTAGATTTGACAGTTTTAGAGTGCAAGAGAGAAACAAGATATAGACACCCTCATTCTGTATTGTAATAGGATTGAGAAGAGCATAGAGGAGAAGCAGAGAGCTATGTAGCAGACTCCATATATATAAGTTTTGAATTAATACAAAGAAAGCTATGATTCAGACTCATGGTGTTCATATATTCTCTGTGTATGCATCTTTGAATGTTATGCTCATGAACTTTTTACTCTTTCTGTCATGGAATTGCTTTTATGCTATGTATGAATGATTTCTTGTTGAATGTTTGAAATCTGAGAGGAAAGGGTAATGGAATGAGTTTCAATTGTTTCTCTATCTGAGCAAGAGTTCCTCCAAGGAGGGCATTTGAATCGTCCATAAGGAGTGCGTCGACAAAGGTTCAGAGATTGTCTTTGAAAGCTCAGGAGAAATAGCTTTTGTTCTCATTTCCACATAAGTGAAATCAGGCACAAGAGCCATGCAAGGAGTGCATAGTCCAAGTAAAGTCTCAAGGTTGTGAACCTGAGAGAAGAATTTAGAGACTGTTGCTGCAGGTGTGCGCAGAGTCAAAGAAGTTAAGCATTTGAAAGTATCTGAAGGTCGCCGCAAGGAGTGTGTGCAAGAGTTTTCTGAAAGACTCGAAGTTTGAAGAAATATCAGAAGGATCTAAAATCTTCAAAAGTTCGTTGAAGTCAGGAAAAGAGACCAAGTACCTTGAAGTTTGTAAGAAGGCATAGTGACGAGGGGGCCGCAGGAGGACGAGCTCTCATAAGAAGAGACAGACGGTCGAAATTCTCAGTGGATAATTTGTGAAGTCCTGTGAGTCGTCAAATCTCACAGAGAAGAAACAGAGTTAGAGTGAAAGCAATGAAAGGTTCTAAGCTCAGAAGGAGTAGGACCGTAGATCCAAGCCACAAGGGTCGTTGGATTTAAACGTGGATATTTGTATCAAGTTTTCGTGGGTGGAAGTCCCGTAAAACTTGCAACGGGAATCAAGAAATCATGAAACGCGAAATCCCGAAGGCCAAGAGAATGGCATGGGACCACAGGAGTCAGCGAGGCAGACAGGGGGCATACTACTTTGGAGTTTCTTGGAGTGAAGTTCCAAAAATACTGCAATTGGATTTGCGATATTGCAAAGTCTGAAGTCCCGATGAAGTGAAGTGGCATTGAAAGGTCAAAGCTCGCGAGTGTATCAGAGTTTCAGGAAATCGGGATTCGGGAGTCGAGGAGATAAGTTTCTCGACATCGCGATCGCCGAAATCGTGATAGAGAAAATCCCGAAAGGAAAAAGGAAAGGTCAACGTTGACTGTTTCGGGTTTCGGGGATTTGAGAGACCAACGCTTGACCACTGGATTCGTAAAGTGGTGAAGTTTGACCTCCCAAGAGCAAAGAGGGGATCCCGTGAGAGTTTGTTGTGGGTGAATATTTCCCGATAGGGAAATAGAAGAGCTGTTTAGAGTTCTTCGGGCCAGTGGTAAAGGAAAGATCCTATGTTAATGTGGACCTTCCAACCTGTGGGTTGTGGAGGGAGCGTGTGTTGATGGCATCATTTTCACTTTTAAAGAGTCTGAAAAAACATTAAAGAAGACTCCATGGAGTACCTTTTTCTCAATTAGTCCAATTTTCTCGAAAAATGGTTAAACTTTCACCAAATGGATGTCTTTTCAAAACCATTTTAACGAGTGGGACAAAGACAATTTCACTCGACTATATTTTCCATTTTAAGGAGTATGAAAAGAGATTAAATATGGACTCAAAGCCTTTTTCTAGGTTTAGTCTCCTTAGCCCAAAAAAGTATAAAATATAATTGAGGAGAACTCTCCTAGCGAGATGAATCTCCCAAGGAATATTTTTTTCCTAAATAATCCATTGGATGGAAAAAGGGTTAAACTCATGCCAGGTAGATGTTCTTTCTGGACCAATTTAACGAGTGTAAAAGGAATAAGGTCACTCGACGATCATTTCAATTTTAGGGAGTCTGAAAAGAGCTTAACTATGGACTTCGGGGGGGGGGGTTCCTTTTTTGTAAGTAATCTCTAAGGCCTAAAAAAGGTGATAAACCAAAACCAAGGAGAATGTTCATTTTTCAAAAATTTAGTCCCTCGGGCTCGAAAAGGATTAAAATTATGCCTAAGAATACTTTTCTAGAGAACTAAAGTTTCTCTATCATACCTTTATTCATAAAATTAGCCATCCAAACAGAAAAACGGGTAAACTATTGCCAGACATATGTTCCTTCAAATTTGAGTTTCATGATCATGAAGGGAAAAAATATCACTCGACAATATTTTCATTTTTAGAGAGTTTAAGAATGGCTTAAAGAAGACTCGATAGGGGTTTAGTTTCTCAAGTAATCCAAACAAGATCAAAAAGAATAAAGACAATCTTGCAAGATGTTTCTTCAAAAATTTAAAGTGAGCTTGAAAAACAACAAGGCATGCTCATTAGGGAGTCTCTTGGGTAAGGCCAAGAAAGATGATTAATGAGAAGAATGAGTCTTCATTATGTAATCATGGTGGTACTAACAGCGACTCCCAAGCCTACAGTCAAACTCACAACATAGACGCCAAAAATGATGCAAAGGATCTACCAAGGGCATCCATGTAGAGGTAGGTTATACCACCTAATTACGACACTTCTAAAGAAAATGAGAAGGTTCTGTGTCGCACTTTGGTGGGATTGATTCTAAGGCCAAAATAACTAGGAAACGAATAATGCAAAAAATGCAAGTAGGAAAAAATCTAACCTATATGCCAGTTTCGAGGTCAATACCTATCAGAGTAGATCGATATGACTAACAAAATTTCAAAGAAAAATGTCTCCAATATCCTTCATATAATACCAATAACACTCATCCAGATGTTAATAGATCCAATATAGATAGAAACTTTGGAAAATAGGAGGATCTACTCAATACAAAAACTTGAAAACAACAAACCTGAATTGTACAATATGTACAAGGTATTGCATAGTTGTACGATGCATGCATAGTATTGGTATAGGTAGAGCTCACTGCTAGGCTCTGAGAAAGAGTCTCTTCGATATTCAACCTGGATAGTCTCGCAAAATGGAAGAAAACACAAACCACGGTGTGAGTCTTCCCACGGTATAGAACCCCTAGTCATGGCTTCAAATATAACCTCATCTGAAGGCAATTCAAAATCCAAGAAATCACATGAACGGGGAGGGTTGACAATCACAAAGGGAGAAGTAAACTGAGAATATTCCATATGATGATGGAGGTTTTGGTTAGGACTGGAATATTCTATCAACGACGAATCACAAGCATGAGGGATTGAGGATCTACAAATAGAGAGATCAGACTCAAAAGGAGACTCAAGACCACTCAAACCAAGAGGAGGAACCAAGGGCTCCCATGCTTCCATAGGATAAAAATATTGATCAATTCCTGAGAGAAAGTATCGATAAGGAAAATGTGATTACACAGGTTCCTGCTGAGAAGTAATTGAACATCTAGGATAAGATGCCACATAATTAACCCATGGTGGGGTAGAGTCTACACGAACACAAAGAACACATAAAGGGGTGGCCTCAACTAATGACGAATTAGGATGGTTATTATCATATGCCAGTTGGTCGATAGTGACAGTGCTTCCATCATGAGGGAAATTCATCACCTGATAGAACATAGAGACCACAACGTTCATAGCGTATACATAATCACTCCCTAGAATCATATTGAAATCTACTGAGCCTTGCATCATTATAACATCAACAAGGACATTCTTCCTACCTAACGAGATAGGTAACTGAGAAAGAATCCCCAAAAATTCAGTAGGACATATGTCAAAATCTAGTAGCTCATGTGAAGCAGTCACAAGATCGAGAGAACCCAAATATTTCCAGGCTAAGGAGGATAAAATACTTGTGGAGGCTCCTTGATCTATAATATACTAGTAATTGTTTTTTGAATTAACCTCAACCCTTATTTTAAAGGGTGCAAAAGAAGGAATATGACATTCAATAAGGTCATTCCAATCAAAGGAAACCATCCTAGGACTTGGACGGGATGTGATTGAAGTGAGCGGAATGTCCCCTTTTTCTGAAAGAATTGAAATCGAAATGATAAAAACATAGTCAGTAGACACATAAGTCCCCATTATAAGAGTGGGATCAACCAAATATTTCATCGGTGTGACCACTTTGGTAGACCCTACACTCTCAAAGAGAGGAATGGAATCAACCAAAGACTGTGTAATGTCCCCACTTTGGGACATCATCACAGGGCAGAGATTTATGATGACCAGAGTAGCCAGATGCATGCTAGAGCAAGAACAGGGGTATTTGAGAGGCATTGTGGGGTCCATCTTGCATTGATGATCATATTCCATCATTATGATCCATTCCGCATAGGTTGGCTTTGGTTTCGTTGCATTCCGATGATTTTCATGATTTTGACTATTTTGAGCTATAAGTCAATGGAATTCACTGAAGAGGTCATTTTGGGCACATTACTTGGAGGAACCTCTTAGTGTAATAGCTCATTGGAATCGGGAGGAGCA
>JZKD02S2216849.1:261895-273190 GCA_000966675.3 Picea glauca | reverse complement strand
TCCAAGCCATCGGAAAGCTGCATCCCCGATTCCGGACCCCCCCCCCCGCTTAAAGGTAGAAAGGCAGGGGGGGTCCGGAATGGTCATTACCACCATTGATCTGGGCGTGCTAATCTGAACCATTGGAGAGGTGCACCCCCGATTCCGGACCCCCCCGCTTAAAGGTATAAAGGCAAGGGGGTCCAGAATTCAACATGCATCGTTGATCCGGGCGCGAGAATCTGGACCGCCCGGACTTGCTCGTGACTTATCTCGGGCGCATTATCATTCGAAACCTTGGACAAGTGGGTTTTTAACCCATTCTTTTGCGTTCTAGCCCCCCTTACAAGAAATATCGCTAACATTTGGCTCCATGGGGGATAGAGTCATCCCTGTGATGCTCTAAGGAATTTCTTGCAGATTCAGTGCCTTGATGTTGGGCTATGGAGTCATTTATTAAGCTGAAAACAAAAAAAAAAAAATATTTACAAAAACAAAAGAGCCGACTGCGGCTCACAGAAAACATTTTTTCAATAAATGCCCATTTACTGGGTCACTAAAAACTTCTTTGCCTTCCAGATCCTCCAACATGTAAGTTTTGTTTGAAAATGCTTCAAGGATCTTGAAAGGCCCAAACCAGAGGGCATCAAACTTACTATGCTTGCCCCTGTCTTGCCTAGGTGCATCCCATTTAAGCACCAGATCACCCTGCTCGAATTCTTTCTTTCTGCCCTTCTTGTAAAAAACGTGCTTGATCTTCTGCTGATGATGGTAGGCCTTGTTCATGACCTACTCTCTAATCTACTAAACTTCCACCATCTGATGAATCCTTCTGATCATATTGTCAAGCTCTCCTTCAAGGTCCTGGAAGAATTTTTCCACAGATAAGGTGAGTTGAGTAGGGAAAATGACCTCTATCACGTAAACAAGTTGGAAGGGTGAGATGCCTACGGACTTGTTTGTTGTCACTCGGTTAGCCCATAGAGAAAATTTTAGCTTTGAATCCTAGGCCCTTTTATTGTCTTCCAATAATTTCTTAATGAGCTTGATCAGACTTTTATTGGAAGATTCTTCCAGTCCATTTCCTTGAGGATAATAGGGAGTAGAGTGAATCAGTGAAATCTCAAACTGTTCACAGAACTTGACCAGAGGCTCAGACCTAAAGGGGGCGGCGTTATCAATGACAATTCTACTAGGGCATCCAAATCTGGCTACGATATCCTCTAGGAAGCTGATAATTACTTTGTGAGAAGTGCTCCTGGTGGGGACAGCTTCTATCCATTTGGTGAAATAATCTGTCGCAGTCAGGATCCATCTGTGCTGGCCACTTGAGGGAGGATGAATTTCTCCAATGAAGTCCAATCCCCACTACTGAAAGGGTGCTGAGACTACTACAGACTTTAATGGAAGAGATTTGAGCTACTGCTTTCCTAGGAACTTCTGGCATTTGATGCAAGCTCCGATTTCTGATGCAGGAGCATCGCCAACTCAACAAGCGAGCCAACACATCAAGTGAAAGATCAGCTGGAGAAACAAACCCAAATTTTGAAAAGTGCTTTGGGATTGTAGGGCAAGCCTTTAATGAATCCTTTATGAAGGAGCACCTTTTGTATGATGTATCAAACCTCAAGCCATACGCTCTTGTCTGAAATAGATAGAAATCATTTATTAGATTTAATGCAGGTAGATAGATGTTTAAGTCTAGATTAGATAGTTTTAGAGTTCGAGAGGGAAAACGGATATAGACACCCTCATTGTATCATTGTAACATTATTCAGAATCAGGCATTCAGAAGAGAAGAGAAAGCAGAGAATTCTGTGAAGAACACCCCTGTACAAACATTTGAATTAATAGAAGAAAGTTCTGATTCAAATTCATGGCTGGTGTTGTTTCTCTGTGTGTGTTGATGTTGTGCTTATGAATGTTTTTTTTTTGGTTATGCATTTGCTTTGAATATGTTGTGCATGTGATTTCAGGGTTTAACAGAAGTCTGAGAGGGAAGAGAATAATTTTCAATTGTTTCTTTGTCTGAGCCAAGAAATTCCTGCATAGAGTGCAGTCAAATTCATCTGCAAAGAGTGCGTTGATGAAGGCTCGATAGTTAAACACCTATTCTCATCCACCTAGAATTTATATGGGTTTGTTGAAGCTGTGTGAAGAGCGTACCGGAAAAAGAAGGAGTCTCAGTTGTTAATCGAAGAAAAGGGAGCTAAAGACTGCTATCGCAGGAGTTGCATAGAGTCTGAAGTATTCAACACTTGAGGTGGTTGAATATCAACTGCAAGGAGTGTGTGCAAAGTCTCTCTGAAGAATCAGAGTTGAAGAAAAGATCAGGAGGTGTAGTACCTTTGTGGTATCATCAAAGAAAAGAACTGGAGATTGTGCATAGACATTTTTAAGAACGAGCTTCAAGTGCAGGCTTTGGAGGCAAAGGGTGAGAAGGATCACTTAGTCGTTTTCGAGAAATCTCCAAAGAGGAGAAATCAATGGTCAGGATTCATCAAGGGAATTAGTGAAGTCTTGACAACCATCAGATCTCAGAGAAGTTGCGCTGGATTTAAGCCTTAGCGCGCAGGGAAGGAGTCAGAGCTCATTGGAGAATCAGAGTCTCTAGGGACATAGAATTCTCACCGGGAGAAATTGCGAACTGCGATTTCCTAAAAGGACTGTAGCCATGAATCCCAGACTAGACACGTGTCAGTAATCCTGAGAGTCAGGGTTCGACATTCGAGGTTTTCCCATGCAAAGGAATTGTTTCATTTGAAATCGCGATCTCACGATACCATATAGCATGATGAGGAGAGGGTGATGTGGAGGAGAGCGCCGCGTGTGTATCGGAGTTCAGGATTTGGAAAGTCCTGTGGATGGGTGCAACAGAAATCATGAATTCTTGAAACACGATTTATCGATTTACTCGGAAAGCGTGGGCTCCAGGTGATAGCACAGACAAAAGGTGGCATCGGAGTTCGGGGATCGGTGTTTCATGAGAGTAGTGACTCACGACTGCGTGAGTATCGATTTCTCGATAGGAAAACTCCTGATAGGAGGCGAGAAAGGCATGAAGTGGATATTCCATCGAAGTTCGTGGATTTATAAGACCTGATTCCATGAATGCAGGCCTCGCGATCTAGCGAGGTCCGACTTCCCGATTGGAAGAAGGGAGGTCATACGGAGCATCCTGTGGGTGCGAGAGAGTTTCGATAAGGGATTTGAGGAGTTCTTTATCTCGTCATCCCTAGAAGAAGAAGGTCCTGGTGAAAGAGGACGTGAACGGGTGGACGTCTGCATTAGAGTGGTATAAGAGAAAGGAATTCTCTCCGTTTTCTGTAGGAGAGGAGAAAAGAAAAATTTCACCATCCCGCCCAAAAGGGAAAGGAAATCACCTGATCCAGAGGACAGGGAGGTGAGAAGAAGAGGTAGGTCGATAGGGAATCCAGAGATGGAGAGACATATATGTGATCTTAGAGCGAGATTGGAAGATATGGAGGCAGCGCAGAGATGCACAACAAATGCTGGAGATATGAGCGACTCTGAAGCTGAAGCTGAAGCTGAACAACAATGAGAAGTTGCAGCTGAGGATGCAGCAAATGAGCGGTTAATTAAGGCTATCACTTGGATGAGTTCAAAGACAAAAATGGACATTCCAGCTTATGAAGGAAGTCTGGATGCGGAAGAACTGTTGGACTAGATTATAGCTCTTGACAACTACTTCGACTATGAAGATATCGAAGAGGATAAAAAGGTCAGGCATGCTGTCACTAAATTGAAGGGACATGCAGCATTATGGTGGGACAAACTTCAGGCAGATAGACGTTCTAAAGGAAAACAAAAAATTAAAATATGGGATCGAATGATTGCAAAGATGAAGTCAAAGTTCATCCCAAGGGATTATCAAATGCATTGTTCAGGCGAATGCAGAACCTGAGACAGAAGTTGATGACGGTGAAGGAATACACTAAAGAATTTTACAAGCTCAATATCAGAGCAGGTCATCAGGAGAGCGATGATGAAAAAGTTGCCAGGTATATGAATGGCTTGATATACGATATCCAGGATGAGATGAGCATGACAACCGTCAGAACGGTTGAGGATGCGTATCAGATGGCATTGAAGGCAGAAGAAAAACTAAGGCATAAGCCAGCACAGCGAGGGCAAGGCAAGAGCCAGCCAAGAGGAAAATCAGTTGCCCAAGACAGGTTCCAGAAATCTAAGGATGACTGGAAAAATCCTCAGACAAGAACTGAGAGAGGTGGAAGTTCTCAGCGAGGCAAGCACGCTGAACAACGAATGCAACAAGCAGAATAGAGTGGGGGATATGCTAATATTAATAATTTTCCTCGTACCTGAGTTAAGGGAAGAGGCCGAGGAGGAGTCATCACATGCTACACATGTGGGAAAAATGGACACAAAGAAGTTGATTTTCCAGACAGGAAGAAAGATGGAGGAGAAGCTCACATTGCCGAGGCATAGAGGTGAGCTACTAAAGCAGAGGACGCAGAAGATGGAAGGTCATTGATGATGTGGAAAGTTCTCTTAACACCCGAGAAGGAGGTGGAGAACACAGCTCAGAGAAGCAAACTGTTCAGGACTGCATGCAAAACCAAAGACAGGAAATGTAAGGTCATTGTGGATAGCGGAAGCATTGACAATCTCGTTTCAACCGAGATGGTGGAGAAACTAGAGCTGGAAATGACTGATCACTCGAGTCCATATAAAGTATCATGGCTACAGAAGGGACATCAGGTGAGTGTCACTAAACAGTGCTTAGTGGACATCAAGATAGGAGGATATAATGATAAAATTCTTTGTGATGTTATTCCTATGGATGTATGTCATTTATTGCAAGGCATACCATGGAAATATGACAAAAACGTAATTCATGATGGGAAAATGAATACGTACACCTTAGAGAAGAATGGGAGAACACATATGTTACTTCTGATAAAAGATAAGGAGGTGAAACTGGAAGTGAAAAATAGGATACTTCTCATGAGTGGGAAGGAACTTCTGGCAGAAGTAAAAAAGAAGGAAGATCCACAATTCTTTGTGGTCAGGAAACCAAGAGTTGTTTTGACCAGCACAAGAGTGGATGATCTGCTGGAGGAAATTCAGGAACTGTTGGAAGAGTTCGTTGATATAGTGGTGGATGAATTACCTCATTCGTTTCCGCCAATGAGGAGCATGAGCCATCACATAGACCTCATACTAGGAGCTAGTTTGCCAAATAAAGCAGCGTACAAGTTGATGCCACAGGAGCATGAGGAGGTTAAAAGGCAGGTACAAGAATTGTTGGATAAAGAACTGGTCAGGGAGAGTTTAAGTCTGTGTGTCGTTCCAATGGTACTGAGTCCTAAGAAGGATGGAGGTTGGAGAATGTGCACTGATTCCAGAGCCATCAACAAGATAACCATTAGGTACATGTTTCCATTTCCGAGGATGGATGACTTGATGAACTGATTGAGTGGAGTAGAGTTTTTTTCAAAGGTTGATTTGAAAATTGGATACCATCAGATCCGCATGAGGGAAGGTGATGAGTGGAAGACAGCCTTCAAAACCAATGAAGGATTGTACGAATGGCTAGTCATGCCATTTGGTTTGACGAATGTACCAAGTACATTCATGAGACTGATGAATGAAGTGCTGAAGGAATTCATTGGTAAGTTTGTCATTGTTTATTTGGATGACATATTGATTTTCAGCAAATCAAGAGAAGAACATCTAAAGCATTTAGCTGCAGTAATGAAGAAGCTACAACAAGAGAAGTTGTTGATCAATGTGAGGAAGTCTTCATTTATAAAGAGAGAACTCATTTACTTGGGGTTTGTCATATCGGCAAATGAATTGAAGATGGATCCAAGTAAAGTGGAGGTGATTAAAAATTGGCCATCACCAAGAAATGTTTTCGAGGTGAGAAGTTTCCATGGATTGGCAAGTTTTTACAGGAAATTCATTAGGAACTTCAGTGGAATTAGTGTAGCGATGATGGACACAGTCAATAAAAGACATAAATCTTTTCATTGGACTGAAGAGGCAGAGAAAAGATTCAATCTGTTGAAGCGAAAGATCACAGAACAGTCGGTTTTGGTGTTTCCAGATTTTACAAAGGTATTCCAAGTGAAATGTGATGCAAGTAGCTTTGCCATAGAAGCGATCTTGAGCCAGGAGGACAGACCAATTGCATATTTCAGTGAGAAGCTAGATGAGACAAAGCTGAAGTATTCCATGTATGATAAAGAATTTTATGCTATCATACAAGCGTTGAAGAAGTGGAGACATTATCTGATCCCAAGAGAGTTTGTATTGTATAGTGATAATCATGCATTACAGTTTGTGACTCAGCAGGAGAAGCTGAATCAGAAACATGCTAAATGGGTAGAGTATATGCAGAACTTTACATTTGTAATTAAACACATTTCAGGGACTGCTAACAAAGTGGCTGATGCTTTGAGCAGGAAGTGTTTGTTGCTGCAGGAGTTTAGAGTCAAGACATTGGGTTTTGAAAACCTTAAGGACATGTATGCAGGTGATGCTAATTTTGCAAAGGCATATGAGGCAGATGAGAATCCAGTTCTCAGAGATAGAAGCCCGTGGATGGATTACATGATCCAAAATGGATTGTTGTTAAGAGGAAATTAGTTATGCATTCTAAATTGCTCCATGAGGGAGAATCTGCTAAAAGAAAAGCACAATGGTGGCTTAGCAGGGAATTTTGGCCACGACAAGACATTTTCAAAGCTGAGTGAAGCCTACTTTTGGCCGAAGATGCGAACAGATGTCAAAAAATTTGTTGACAGGTGCAAAATTTATCAGCATTCAAAGGGTAGAAAGCAGAATGCGGGATTCTATCAATCATTACCCATACCTGAGAGGCCATGGGATGAAATCAGCATGGATTTCATATTGGGATTACCAAGGACAAAAAGAGGACATGATTCGATCTTTGTAGTGGTTGACAGATTTTCCAAAATGGAACATTTTATACCATGCTAGAAGATCAACTATGCGACTCATATCGCAAATTTGTTCTTCAAAGAGATCGTTAGACTTCATGGGTTACCTAGAAGCATAGTATCGGACAGGGATACGAAGTTCATTGGACATTTTTGGAGGACACTCTGGAAGAAAATGGGAACTAATTTATTGTTTAGTTCAGCCTATCATCCCCAGACGGATGGGAAAACAGAGGTAGTGAATTGAAGTTTGGGAGATTTACTTAGAAGCCTAGTGACAGAGCACCACAACAGCTGGGATAACGTGTTTCCACAGGCAGAGTTTGCTTACAACGATTCAGTGAACATAAGCACAGGTAAAATTCCATTTGAGATTGTATATGGCAGGCAACCGAGAGGAGTATCTGAACTGAGGGATTCAGATCAGATGATGACTAAGAGTGCAAGCGTTGAAGAATTCGCAGAGGAAATGGGAGAACTTCACAGCAGGGTGAAGCAGCGATTGCTGGAATCAAATCAGGAATATAAGCGTAGAGCAGATCAGCATAGAAGACAACTTCAGTTCAAAGTTGGGGATCTAGTTCTGGCCCATCTGAGAAAAGAAAGGTTCCCAAGGGGAACATACAACAAGCTGAAGATGAAGAAAATCGGGCCATGCAAGGTCTTGAGAAAGTTGGGAGAAAACGCTTATGAGATTGAATTGTCAGATGACATCGAAATATCTCCGACATTCAATGTCTCAAACTTATACCCATATAAGGCTGAGGATGCAGAAGCTGGAAGAGATGAGCAGCCAGAAATCCAGTGGCATAAGCAGATGTCGATTCAAGAAAAGCCACAAATGGAGTATATACTTGGCCAGAGAGTCAGCAAAAGAACCAGATGGAAAGAATACTTTGAGTATCTAGTGAAATGGAAGAATCATCTAGTGGAAGTTGCCAACTGGGAGACAGAAGTAGTCATTCAAAAGCATGGACAGACCATGCAGGAGCTCATGGACAGGAGCCCAAGAAAGTTTTCAAGCCGAGGAGTATGATACAGGAGCATCGCCAACTAAGCAAGCGAGCCAACACATCAAGCAAAATATCAGCTGGAGAAACAAACCCAAATTTTGAAAAGTGCTTTGGGATTCTAGTGCAAGCCTTTAATGAATCCTTTATGAAGGAGCGCCTTTTGTATGATGTATCAGACCTCGAGCCATACGCTCTTGTCTGAAATAGATAGAAGGCATTTATTAGATTTAATGCAGGTAGATAGATGTTTAAGTCTAGATTAGACAGTTTTAGAGTTCAAGAGGGAAAACGGATATAGACACCCTCATTGTATCATTGTAACATTATTCAGAGTCAGGCATTTAGAAGAGAAGAGCAAGCAGAGAATTCTGTGAAAAACACCCCTGTACAGACATTTGAATTAATGGAAGAAAGTTCTGATTCAAATTCATGGCTGTTGTTGTTTCTCTATGTGTGTTGATGTTGTGCTTATGAATGTTTGATTTCTGGTTATGCATTTGCTTTGAATATGTTGTGCATGTGATTTCAGGGTTTAACAGAATTCTGAGAGAGAAGAGAATAAGTTTCAATTGTTTCTCTGTCTGAGCCAGGAGATTCCTTCATAGAGTGCAGTCAAATTCATCCGCAAAGAGTGCGTTGATGAAGGCTCGATAGTTAAACACCTATTCTCATCCACCTAGAATTTATAGGGGTTTGCTGAAGCCGTGTGAAGAGCGCACCGGTGGAAGAAGGAGTCTCAGTTGTTAATCTGAGAAAAAGGAGCTAAAGACTATTGTCGCAGGAGTTGCACAGAGTCTGAAGTATTCAACACTTGAGGTGGTTGAATATCAAGCACAAGGAGTGTGTGCATAGTCTCTCTGAAGAATCAAAGTTGAAGAAAATCTCAGGAAGCGTAGTACCTTCATGGTATCGTCAAAGAAAATCACTAGAGATTGTGCGTAGACATTTTTAAGAACGAGCTTCAAGTGCAGGCTTTGGAGGCAAAGGGTGAGAAGGATCACTTAGTCGTTTTCGAGAAATATCCAAAGAGGAGAAATCGATGGTCAGGATTCATCGAGGGAATTAGTGAAGTCCCAATAGTCGTCAGATGTCGGAGAAGTTGCGCTGGATTTAAGCCTTAGAACACAGGGAAGGAGTCAGAGCTCATCGGAACTCGACTCATCGAAGAATTGGAGCCTCCAGGGATATAGAATTCTCACTGGGAGAAATCGTGACCCGTGATTTCCCGAAAGGGTTGTAGCCGTGAATCCCGGACTGGACACGTGTTAGTAATCCTGAGAGTCGGGGTTCGGCATTCGGGGTTTTCCCATGCAAAGGAATTGCTACATTTGAAATTGTGATCTTGTGATACCCGATAGCACGACGAGGAGAGGGTGACATGGAGGAGAGCACCACGTGTGTATCGGAGTTCGGGATTTGGAAGGTCTTGTGGATGGGTGCAACAGAAATTGCGAATTCCCAAAACATGATTTACCGATTTACTCGGAAAGCATGGGGTCCAGGTGATAGCGCAGAGAACAGGTGGCATCGGAGTTTGGGGATCGGGGTTTCATGAGAGCAGTGACTCACGACCGTGTGAGTACCGATTTATCGATAGGGGATCTCCCGATAGGAGGCGAGAAAGGCGTGAAGTGGATATTTCATCGGAGTTCGGGGATTTATAAGACCCGATTCCGTGAATGCAGGCCTCACGATCTAGCAAGGTCTGACTTCCCGATTGGAATAAGGGAGGTCATACGGAGCATCCTGTGGGTGCGAGAGAGTCCCGATAAGGGATTTGAGGAGTGCTTTAGCTCTTCGGCCCAAGAAGAAGAAGGTCCTAGTGAAAGCGGACGTGAACGGGTGGACGTCTGCGTCAATTTCTCTGCAGACATAAGGGAATAAAGTGGGCCAGTAATACCCAGCTCGAAGGATCTTATAGGGCTATGGTCTTCCAGAAATGATGCCCCCCACAAAGGTCACTGTGGAAATCAAATGTAACCTGCTGGGCTTCTTGTGGGTCCAGGCCCCTTAAAAATACCCCTAAAGGGTCTTTCCAGTACAAGGTTTGGTCAATGAGGAAATATCTGACCGCCTTGACCTTCAACGCTCTAGCCTTACTTTTTCCCATTCCATCAGGAGGCTTTAATTCCTGCAGAAAATACAAGATATCCTTGTACCAGGCGCATGCTGCTAGTGATACGGCACCCTGGAAATGCTCATTGGATGGATCAGGTTGCTCATTGATGAAGTTAATTCCCAAGGATTTACAATTGGATTCATCCAACAACTTGGCTAAACCCTGCCCCTTTATTAACTTGGTAGGCTTGATCTCTAGATCAAACTCTAGGATCTTGGCAATCCACTTACCTCTTCTTCCATCTATGTTAGGTTGTATAAGAATGTCCTTCACAGAAGTCGAAGGGACATATGCAGTGATCTTTGAGTGCAAGACATAGACTCTGAAAGCTTTGAGGGCTTTCACCAAGGCATAAGCCTGCTTCTCCATGATCTCGTACCGGAGTTATGCATCTCTCAATGCCTTGCTAAAGAAGGCAATAGATTTCTCTCTCCCTTGATCATTTTTCTGCAATAAGACTACTTCTACTATATCACAAGAAGCAAAAGAAAAAAATCAGGAAATCTTCATAATAATTAGGACTGATTAGCACAGGTGCCTCAGTTAGCACCCTCTTTATTTCGACAAAAGATTCCCTAGGCTCAGTAGTCCACTTCACTTCATTTCCCTTCCTGAGCATGGTTGTGATGTGTTTCACCAACTCAGCAAAATTTGAGACAAATCTCGTCAGAAAATTTATCTTCCCCAAAAAGGCCTGAACTTCCTTCTTAAATCTGGGAAGTGACAAGGTCTGAAGTGCTTATACTCTACTCGGGTCAATCCTTACTCCCTCTGCTGACACTATATGGCCTAATAGCTTCCCTTCCTTCATAGTGAACAAATATTTCTTGGGGTTTAAATATAGGCCAAACCTTCGACACTTCAGGAAAACCCTCTTCAAGTGGCAGCAGTGCTCTTTGTCTGTCCTGGATAAGACCGTGATGTCATCTATATATATTACCACGAACTGGTATTTCTCCCCGATGAAGGCTATGTCCATGGCTCATTGAAATGTTTCTCCTGCATTCATCAGTCTTGTTATCGCTCAGTTTGTAGGAGAGGTTTAGGTAGCTTGAAGTCAAGGCCCAAACTGGTGTAACAGGAGCTTCCCCACCCACTGTCACCTCAATGGGGAGTTCTTTCTATTCTGGGTGGCTAATCCCAAGGGAGACATCCCTAGTAATCTGGGGCATCTCCCTTGGGATTATCCACCCAGAATAGAAAGATCTCCCCATCGAGGTGACAGTGGGTGGGG
>JZKD02S2216849.1:225091-247320 GCA_000966675.3 Picea glauca | reverse complement strand
ATTTCTTTCAAAATACAACTTATTTTTCTTAAAAATTCAAGCTAAAAACAATTTAAAATTGAATCATTAACCCAATCCTAAGACCACTAACAGAGACATTGTAAAGTCCAATAAAGGCCTCAGAAACCCAAGGATTCTAGTAGGAAAGATGAATAAATCGCTCTCTCTTTTTTAACCCTTTCAAGATATATAGATGTGGGTTGTTGCACCAACATCCTGCGTATGTATGCGGGTTGTCTACTGTGTAGATTATGTATGTATGTGGGTTGAGCCAAAGAAGAGTGCATACACATCTGATATTTTTCAAAAAAGAAAAATACTTGGTAGATTGATAGGGTAGTGAAAGCTGGTAGGCACCTTGAGGGTGACCAAATACCCTACAAAGACTTAGTGAACTTGCTAAAAACTCAAAAAAGAGGTAAAGAAACCAATTAAAACCAAAAACTTCATTATAAAACCATAGACAGAACTCCCCAATGGAGACTCCAATTCTGCTAGCGAGGAAAATCCCCCTATTACTATATTAGGGTCAAAGTATAGGTAGATCTATGATCTCCCTTAAAATACAATATAATTCCTAAATTACCGCAAACACTCTAACTAGATGAATAGAAGGAGATAGGAAAGTAGGAGTAGTACCTCTGGTGCAACGTTCAATGTAGAACACCTCTAGTCTTGTAGCTCCCAGGCTGCAAGTCTCCTCCCAAATATCACTTGCAAGAAAACTTAGGCAAAAAAAGGTACAAATATTCTATCTCTACTCATCACGATTAGGGTTAGATATAAACCATCATGCATAAATCAAATGAAAAACATAAAGATATCATTTGGGAGAGGAAAAGTATTCTTTTATTCAAATCCAAAGATCGAAAATTACAACCTTTGTAGGTTGACACTCTACAAACCTAGTCTGGGGTCCTCTTAATGTCGCTACAAGTGCACTATCCCAAATCTCTCTCTCACAATGAATTGATCAGTTCATAGGAAGGGAAGGGATTGTATAGGAGAAGAGTCTAGAGAAGGAATACTAAGGCACGACTCAGAAGGGGTTGCAAATACTTGGGCAAGGAGGGAAAGGGATTTGGGCAGAGTTTCACCATTCTAATGCTTGATTTTGGAATGGGACCCGAAGACCTCATTTTATATGACAAAAGGATAGTTATTCGGTTTGGGGATGGGCTACAACAGGTGAATTGGTTGGGAAACATACTATAGGTCGTAAAATCCACCAACTTCCTTGCAAATTTTTAATTTTTGAAACTTTTGGAGGTAAATGCGGGCTATTTATTATGCATCTCATGTATGTACTCTGGTTGTAATGTAGAAAGACACATACATGCTCAAAAAAATTGTTTTTTAAATAGATTTCCTCAGCAATGATTTGGAAAATTGTGCAAGTAGAAGGGCCAATGCCATGTATGCATAGGTAGGGTATTTTAGGGCTATAACATATATAAATATTAAAATAGAAATAAATTAACTCACAAACAAATAATATGAATGTAATAAATCAACATACATTTTTGAATGCAACAAAAAATTCCTTCAATATTGCTATAGCGTTTGAATCTGGATAGTTGATTTTAACATCATCACAACTATTCGCCCTTGGTAATGGAAGCAAGCGAAGATTAAGGGAGAAAAGGAAAAATGAGAATTGCACGAAAGACACAGTGACTGATACTGGGTCGAAGTGAGAAAAAGAGTAGAAAAGACGTAGAGAAGTAAGAGAAAACAAGTCATTGGACAAGGAGATCGAGGATGATAGATCATAAAGGAAGAGGGATCGTGGACAACTCAGCAAGTGAAAGAAGATGTCAACAGATGCTTTGAAGCACCGTGCATGAAGGAAGGAAGGACAGGCTGGAAAATCCCTAAAAACATGGGTGAAGTTGACCTAGGGTTGTAGACACCTAGGGTTTTGGTATCTAGGGTTTTGACACCTAGGCTTCATCCTAAGGCTGTCTGAGATCTACTGCAATGTATAAATATATATCAAGAGGAGTAAGAAAGGGTCATTATTGGTGGAGAGTTCATAGTTACTACTGAGTGATTGTTGTTTTGTGAGACATAAGTGTTCAGTGCGAGAGCCTTCTGGTATTGTAATATATTTAGCTAGGTGTGAAGATCAACCGTGTAGCTGGGTGCATAGGGAGGGGAGAGAGAGAGAGAAGAAGAGAATATCTGCCAGCTAAGAGCACATATAAGAACTGTATTTTTCCATCTTAATATATCATAAAGAATAGTTATGTGGATGTAGCCCTAGGGAGAGGGTGAACCACATATATATTGTGTTATGTGTGATTGATGTTGTGGTATTTGTCATTCCATATGTTGATATTGTGATATTGTGTTAGATCAAAAATATAACTCGCACAGTAGGCTTAAGGAAGATAAAGGATAACTAGTTGGCTATGTGTTTTTGTTGTGAATCCACTTTGCATTTCCTTTGGTTGTAGACACCTATGTCCTGCAACCCCCTATAGCTACTTTGGGTGGGACTGCATCTGCTTCGTAGGTGTTCTTGAAAGGGCCAGTAGTTAAGGCTTGTTGGTGCATTGTTAGAGCTGAACCTTGGGTCTTCCCCTGTGCCAACACCAACTTTTTTCATTCAACATCTTGACCATTTCCTCTTGTATTCTTATATACATATTGTGACTAAATAAAAAATAATAATGTTATAATGATATACATAGTAAAATAGTTAAAACATTTATATGTTAAACTGAAAAGATTAATTTTATTGTCCTAACATAAATAAAAATAACTCAACAATCTTAATTTTTAAATTCATCACACATTTTTCCATTGATAATTCTCTCGACCTTACACGTGATAATATATCTATGATAATTTTCTCATAATTCACTCGTATTTTTCTGAGAGGCATGATAATTCTCTCGACCTTACACATGATTTTAAATAATGTATTGTTACAATGCTGAGAGGCCTGAGTACCGAAACAATTATTAAAGGTCCAATATGCCCAAGAAATGTAATGTTTTGATCATCATTAATAATAAACACATCATTGGCTACTAGACAGACAAGGACTAGAGTTGTAGGGGTCTACTATTCCATAAGATAGGGGGATTGGGAGGCTAAATGTTTATTCCTATGTTAATTACCTTTTTGCCTAAGGGGGGGATTGATTATGTGAGATTCTTGGGGAGGCCAAGAGGTTCTTGATTTCCCCATGAAATACTTAAACCCTCCCCTAGTTCGATTGTGGGGTTGGTCATTGGCTCATCCACTCTTTCACCTTTGTGTTACCCCATTCTTTCCCTCACGCACTCTCGTGCACTCAACTACCTCTTCCATCCATCCTCACCTGCATCTTGGTCTCTGGAAGGGGGACCGAACTACTGAAGAATTAGGCACAGGATAGTTGGCTGTAATGGTCATTGGTGTGATCTAGTCGTGCCTTGAGGCCTGCATGTTTGAGATGCAGTGGCCTATGTCCAACGTTGCTCATATAAACGAGTCCTAAGAGGTCCGACATTAAGATTCTGGTCCAGTTGTACTGGAGACATGAATAAGGAGAAGGACTACCTAAGGGACTCCCTGGTAGAGAAATGTGGAGGTCCATTCTCTCGGGTGGTGCAATCTGGGTAGAAGAGAGATGGGTACTTGGATTGTTGTGGGTGCTAGAGAGACTATCAGAGATTTAGTGATAAATGGTTTTGGAAGCCAAGTAACACTCTAGAATCGTCCTTGTGGATTCATAGCCCTAGATCGGGGGTGACATTGTTGTTGAGATTTGGAATAATAGTGTCTACAGTTGGGTGGAACGTCCTTGGTATCCATCTAGTTGGTGTCATCTTTCATAAAGATAAGTGCTCTATATTGTGATGTTATTATCTGTGTATGAATGGTTTTCTGTTGTATATTTAATTATCATTAATTGAATCTTTAGAATATTCATGCTCATTGGATATTGTTGTTCATGTCATTATATCTTTTGTCTTATGCATCCTTAATAAATAAAGAAGGTATCTGTATGAGAAATAAGTCCAACGGTGGGCTTGTAAGTAGCATACCCTAGCCTATGGCTGGATGGGTATGTTACAGTTTGGTATCAGAGCTTCTAGTTGAAACACTAGGCCGGGTCTGTTGATCAGAGTCTCGTGGTCAAGATCAAACTCTGACCATGAATTTGAAAATCTTAGGAGGAATGGCATTTCAAAAGCTAGACAAGAGACGAAACTTCATAGATCCTTTGTAGGGGTTCGAAGGATCATGACCATCCCCTTCGAATCAGGGAGTGATCACCATTGTAGGGTCAAGAGAGATGCGATATCATTGGATCAAAGGATAGGTCAATCTAGATTGCCTGACCTAGAGTTAAGTGCATGGGATTTAACCCTTTGGAAGTGCACAGGGTAAGCAATCTCGCAAAGTCCAATTTTGCAAAAGGATCACAATATTTGATCGAAGGAAAGTGTGGACCATTGATTTGGTCCCAAGAAACTAGCGAGTTTGGATATCGGGAGAAGAGAGGTGAGTGATCCTCCAACTTCGTGACATGCTAAGTCTTGATTTCATGAAGGAAATCTCAACCGTTGGAGCAGAAGGATATCTCGACCGTTGACATGGTATCAAAGAATTTCATGAGATGCAAAGTCTCGATTGGTGAAGGGGGAGACAAGAATCATTGGATCACGAGGATTGTGGACCGTCGATTTGATGCGAGTGAAAGTTCGAGAGTCAGAATAAGGGATACAAGAAATCTTCTGACAACACGAAGTCCAAAGTCATGAAGTGCTTGAGATATTGGCACCAGGTCATAGCGAGGGATCACATTGATGAAGGTTAAGGGAAGGAGCGAGCACTTGCTAGGCTCTAGTTTGAGATTTCGGAAGTCAGGAGAGACAAGCTTGGCTCATATGAAAATAACCAACATGCGAAGTTACGAATCTCCTGTGAGATTGGCCTTGGTTCATAGCTAGAGGTCACATTGGTGAAGGCTAACAGAGGAGCTATCACACCCTAGGCTCCAAGTTGGGAGTTTGGAATTCGGAGAGTCAAGGTTGGCTCATATGTAAACACTCAACACGCGAAGTCGTGAAGCGGATTTTGGTTAGGCAAGTGGTCATAAACGTGGTTTCTAAGCATGGTCACCTGGGTAGGTGGTTTGAAGGAAGCGCCTGCTCAGGATGAAATTTTTTGTAAGCCCAGGGATAATAGGACACTGTTATTTTAGGAGAATGGGGATACGATCTCCATGAACAAAAACAAGAAAGAGACATGTAGCATGGTTTGAAATTTTTTTTGTTTATCATACGCATAATTCTAACAAAATGGTCACTTTCACATTTTGTAGAATTAAGAGACTTAAACACATCATCTCAGGATGCGTATTGAGGAAATGGAAGAAGGTGAGGGAGCCTCTAGTCATGATAAGGAGGCCAAAGGCCAAAATACCAGAGTTGGTAATGCTGAAATAGATTCCAATGGACGCAAGGGAAAATGAGAGAAGGAAACGTCAATAGAAATGGTAAGAAGCCTGAAGATGGAAGTGCAGAGTGACGAAGAAGACAATGAGAGAATGATGAGAGAGTAAAGTCAGATAAATTATCGAGTGTTGTGGAGCTTAGATCAATTGTAGAGGTAAACAAAGAAGGAATCAAACTCAATGCAAGAGGAGGAAGGCAAGTGTCATTAAAGAAGAAACACTCATGGAAGAGATGGTTATTCTAGAAGTGTTAGCATAGCTCATGAAAACCACTCACCTCCTCACTCAGAAATAAATTTTTATGCATCGGATGATCTTGTAAGTAGTCCAGAAGTGTCCCTTATTAGACAACAAATAAGGAAGCAATAGGTAGATAGTTTGCAAGGAGAGTTGAGGAATATCAATCCACCTTCCTTTGATGGTGAAAGAGAAAGGGAGGATGATGTCGAAGCATGGTTGCTTGGGCTCAGGAGATATTTTTAGTTGCATAACTATTCATCAAACCTGGAAGCCAGGATTTTCACCTACCATTTACATGGGAAAGATGCAATGTGGTGGGACCAACTGAAGCAAGTGGAACATGTTAATGAAAGTAGGATCACTTGGAATTAGTTCAATAAGTACTTCCATATCTCAGAGCATTTCTATGATAAGAAAATGCAGGATTTCTTTGAACTCGGGTTGGGAAGCATGATTATGGCAGAGTACGAGAAGGAGTTCTTGGGATTGTTAAAATATGTCAAGTTCATTGGTGATGAGAAAGTGAAAATACAAAGATTTCTAAGTGGATTGCCAGTCTTTTATATGGAAAAGATCAAGTATGATGAGCCTAAGGCCTTGATTAAGGCCATCAGCAAGGATAAATACCTATATGATCAAGGCCAGGGAAAACAATCTCTGCAGAAATCTTGGAAGGACAAGAAGAATGAGAAATCCTATCAAATGAGGAAGGGATTCAAACCCTCCTTCAATAGGAATGAGACTAATAGAAATCATCAATATCAATATGTTAAGGGGGATTCCAAGAAAGAATATTCCTTGGGAAAAAGGGGAAGACCACCAATCCAATGTTGGGGATGCAAGGAAGATCACATGTACAAGGATTGCCCACACAAAAAAGATAGAGTGAAGACTGTGCACCACATCCAAGAGGATACAACAGTCGAATATATGGGAAGAATCTATGTAGTTTTAAATGATTGACAAGAAGAGTACCAGTCCAATATGATCGAGGTGGAAGGTAATATCATAAATCATCCTGTTACTATTTTGATTGATTCGAGAGCAAGTCATTGTTACATTGATTCTAAGATAGTGGATAGATTTCATTTGGAGAAAAGTAAGCTTAGGAAGGTGAGTTTGGTTCAATTAGCCACTGGAACCAAAAGAAGAATCCATGATATGGTCAGAAGTTGTTCCATAATTCTTAATGGTGTGAATACTAGTACTGATCTAAATATCATACCATTGGGGTCTTATGATGTTCTTATTGGGATGGATTGGTTGGACAAGAATCATGATGTCTTAGATTTTCATAACAAGACATTTACATGTCTTGATGGAAATGGAAAATAGAGCACTGTGAAAGGAGTTCCAAGACCCATCTCTATAAGGGATATTTTAGCCTTATAGCTAAAAAGATGTTTTAGAAAAGGATGTCAATTGTATGCAGATCATGTGGAAGAGAGAGTTGATGAAAAGGGGGCAATCCTTGAATATTTCTCGGTACTACAAGAATTTGAAGATGTATTCCAAGAAATACTCATATTTTCACCAAGAAGGGAGATATATTTTTCAATTGATTTAGTGCCAGGAGATGCCCTGGTGTCAAAAACACCTTACATAATGAGCACACTAGAGCTAAAAGAATTACAAATGTAGTTGGAAGAATTGTTTAAGAAAGGGTACATATGTGCAAGTGTTTCACCTTGGGGAACACCAATACTTTTTATCAAAAAGAAGGATGGAACCTTGAGGTTGTGTATTTACTTTCGATAGCTGAACAAGTACACTATAAAGAACAGGTATCCTCTACCCCGGATTGATGACCTCTTTGACCAGCTAAGAGGAGAAAAGATATTTTCAAAGATTGACCTAAGGGTGGGATACCATCAGTTATGAATAAAGGAAGAAGACATTCATAATATAGCCTTTAGGACCAGGTATGGGCATTATGAATTTGTAGTGGTGCATTTTGGACTGACCAATGCACCAACTTTCTTCATGTTCTTAATGAATGACATATTCAGAAATTATTTGTACAAGTTTGTCATAGTATTCCTGGATGACATACTTATCTATTGTAAGTCTGAACAGAAACATGAACATCACTTAAGATTGGTATTGCAAGTACTAAGAGAACATTAGTTGTATGCCAAGTTGAGTAAGTGTTTTTTTATCAAAAGGAGATCCATTTCTTGGGACACATTATTTTAGAGCACGACATAGGAGTAGATCCATAGAAGATCGAACACATTAGAGGATGGAAAACACCCAAAAATGTGTCATACATTAGAT
Source organism: Picea glauca (assembly GCA_000966675.3). Lineage (NCBI taxonomy): Eukaryota > Viridiplantae > Streptophyta > Pinopsida > Pinales > Pinaceae > Picea > Picea glauca. The sequence goes on along the minus strand of JZKD02S2216849.1, from coordinate 239,348 downwards.
CTTTTATTGGATTAGCTGGCTACTACAGAAGGTTCATAGTAGGGTTGTCTAAGATTTCTCATCCCATCAATTCTTTGCAAAAGAAGGGAACTAAATTTGAGTGGACACTCAAGTGTGAAACAAATTTTAATATGTTGAAAGAATTACTTACTAGTGTGCCTGTGTTAAAGATTGTTGACCCAAATGAAATTTTTGTGGTATGTAAAGATGCTTGTAAGGAAGGTCTTGGGGGATTCCTCATGCAAAATGGACATTTCATTGGATATGAGTGGAGAAAGCTTAAGGAACATGAGAGGAACTATGCCATGCATGACATGGAACTTTCTGCCATTGTTCACAGCTTGAGGATGTGGAGGCATTATCTCATGGGGAAGAAACTCAAATTAAGAACATACCACATTGGCCTGAAGTATCTTTTCGAACAACCAACCTTGAATGCATGGAAAACAATATGGTTGTAGTTTTTAAGTGAATATAACTTTGATATCAAGCATATCAAGGGAAATGAGATTAAATTTGTGAATGCATTTAGTAGAAGAGTTCATATGATGCATGCTATTGTTGTCAGTATGCATCAGTCAGAATTGAAGAGAAGAATTTTAGATGGTCTTGTTACAGACTTGTTATAGGAAAATCCCCCTGCAGATGAGTGGATTCCCTCTTGCGATCTAGACACCTAAGACCAAGACAGAAAGGGTGCTAACATTGGTCACTGACATCCTTTTAAACCTAGCTAAAATAATGTATATAGAAGAGGAAGAAAGGTGTACCCTTTTAACGATGTTCATCCTCACATAATCCAAGTTGATCTTTGATCCCCAATCTCCTCAATAAGTCCTAAAAAATAAACAAAGACAAAACAAACTTCCTATTCTAATAAGATTAGCTTGAAACCAGATCTATCTAATAGAGACAAGTTCATGTAGAACAAACACAACCTTGAAAGAAATAGGCCAAGCACATATGTATATTAATGAGAACAAAAAGGAATAGTTACAGACCTTTGATGAAGGTGCAACAACCTCTCCTAGCTCTCCTTGTCCAACCCTTTGCTCAAATAATCCACACAAAAATGATGATGCTTCAATGATAAATCTCCCTTATGAGATCATAAGTTTGATGCCTCTAAACTCCATCTGCTTTTCACCATGAGAAGGCCTCCTTATATAAGCTTGGAGAGACCCAACCACCTTAGAGATTCTTTGGATAGGTTGAGGATCTTTCTCCTTAAGTTGTGGATCCTCCCTAAGATCCAGCCTTGAACTCATATTCGAATCCAATTGATTTCCAAGATGAAGGGGATTTTTCCTTGATATTCCTCAACAACCCAAAATTTGCTCAAATGGGGCAACGCTCCCGCAAAAGGGTGCACAAAGAGTTGCAACGCTCCCCCAAAGGAGGGTACAGAGCATTGACACTAGTTGACAGTGGGCATGGGAGCGCTGCACAAAATTCCTTCAAAACATACCAACGCTCCCCCAAAATGGTGTCCTAAGTGTTGCAACGCTACCTGAAAGAGGGGTATTGAGCATTGGCACTCCCTGACAGTGGGTATGGGAGATTTTCCCTTCAAAAATCATTTTTAAGTCATATTTTCCCTGGAAAATGCTTTGTACTCCTCATCAGATGATTTCTCCTTCTTAAACTAGTCTTTGAGGGTGTCTCAAGTGTCCTTGTGATGTCATCCGTAACACAACATGGGCAATATGGCAGTATGATGTTTGTGATACTTGCGACTAAAAATGTGACACTTGTGACACTAGTAATGATGACAATGGGTCATCATTGAAGTGAGTAATTTTGATGTGTAACAAATTCCCCCCCAAAGTGCAAAGTTAGAAGATGGAAATTGATGAATGGAGTACTTTGTAGACTTTTTCAAGCAATGGTATGGACGCGGAGAACCTGGTAGAAGCTGCACACAACCATCAAACAAATATTATGACATGTTTCAAACCCAAGGCAGACATATCTATGCTTAGATAATAAATACTTTCAAGGTATGGTCACCATAAGATACATTGCAGGTCCATAATTATATTAAAAAAGAGTATAGCCACCAAAGATACAATGTGGATCTATACTCCCATGACATGAAATGATCGTAGCCATGAAAAATACATAGTGGATCTATGAGATGACAAGACATAGCCACAGACCAATACAAAGTGGATCTATGTAACATTGTATGTGTCAATCTTAAAAAAAATCTCTATCACAACCTCAGAAAAGTATATATCAGAGTGATCACTCAACCTAAGGTCTTCTTACCGATCCCGATGCAGTACAAACCTAACCATGTGAATAGATCTCCTGATGTCGAACATGCCAGAGACCACCTGATTACTGGTCAATGAGTTAAACTGTTAACAAGTTGAAGGGAAATCACCATTGATGTCAATGATTCCCAAGGTACCCTAGTACATTCCAGAGAATTTGAATAGATGAGATGAAGTCAAACATTCATGGAATCACCCAATCAGAGGTCAATGATGTAAACCCAGTGTTGGAAGCGAGGAGGCCTGCCATTTAGGCATGCAAGTCCCAAGGTACTAACTAGTTTCTAATTCTATTTCTCGGATAATGTGTTGAAGTCGACCTGATTACTGGTCAATGAGTTAAACTGTTAACAAGTTGAAGGGAAATCACCATTGATGTCAATGATTCCCAAGGTACCCTAGTACATTCCAGAGAATGTGAATAGATGAGATGAAGTCAAACATTCATGGAATCACCCGATCAGAGGTCAATGATGTAAACCCAATGTTGGAAGCGAGGAGGCCTGCCATTTAGGCATGCAGGTCCCAAGGTACTAACTAGTTTCCAATTCTATTTCTCGGATAATTTGTTGAATTCGACATGAATAGACTCATTGTAGGAAGGCCTTGATGTATCCCCCATCAACGACATGAAACTGACACAAAGATGTAAATTGGTAGATCAAATAAACATGGACTGACACGGGTATTGAAACAAGATATTTATGATGGCTAACTCTCAAGGAAGATACTTCCCTTGAACATTGAGGCACAACAACAGAAACATGACATGGACCAAAACACAATAATGCAGTGGATACTGTGACTTTCGTCGGGTGACTGAAAGGAGTAAGAAAACTCAGAGGATTGGTTCAATGCAAAGGTTCAGTGGATTGAAATGTGTGCAAAGACAAAGTGTTGTGTTCAAGGGTGACCATAAGAGTTACTGGTAATGTTCTCAAAAGCTTCTTGACTTGCTTCCTTCAATTTTTCCCCCATCCAGATAGAAGAGTACCTCTTTTTTATTTAACAAGCTTGAGGAGGATAACAGATGCTCAATATCACTCACCTTCAGTAAGTCCCTCTTCCTTTATTTAACAAACTAGAATAAGTAAGGGTTTGGTCCCATATGGGCCCTTCAATGTATGATTGTTTAGCGAGTCCAAAGAAGGTAAACTTGGTGAATTTTCATGTTTAGAGAGTCTGAAAAGAACTTAAATATGACTCAAGTGATGTCCTTTTTCATAATTTTAGTCTCGCAAGGCCAAAAAAGAGATAAAATACCACTCGAAAGATGCCCTTTCAAACCTTTTAATGAGTGTGAAAGGAAGCAATATCACTCGACAATCTTTTCATGTTTAGAGAGTCTGAAAAGAGCTTAAAGAAGACTCCAGGGATTCCTTTTTTGTATATCCATGCGATGCTGAAAAATAGATAAAAGGTTGCTTGCTTACATTGTCATGTTTTTATGAGCGTGATAAAGAACAAAGACTAAGCTCAGTACTCTGCCCCCAGCTTGAAAGATGGTGGATTAACTCCAGAATGATCATCAAAGGCTGAAGACATGCCCCCCAAGCTTCAATTCATTCATCATCTTTGAGGTTGTCACCAATTTCTGTACTAGATGGATAAAAAGGATAAGGGTGGGTGAAAAGAAGGTTAAAAAATGAGACCTAACAAAATACTCAAATCAACATCTACGATATCTAGCGAGAGACTTGACATGATAGGAGAGATTAATATTTCATTTTTTAACGATCTTGACAGAAGAAAATAACTATGCTCAAGGCTCTGGGTGCAATCCCCATATTTTTGTTTCATTTTTTAATGAGCTTGTTAGAGAAAGGAAAAAACAACTATGCTCATAACCTCTGTTTCATTTTTTAACGAGCTTTCCACAAAGAAGAGAAACTATGCTCGTGACTTCTTCTTGATCATGTCTTCCAAGAGGATAACACTCTGGAAGGACACCATGTCAAGGGACAAAAATCAGTCATGGCTTCCAAGAAATCTTCATTGGATGGAAGAAGAATTCTCTGGAAGGAACACATGTCGAGTGTCTCACCAGGGGTAAGGAGATCAGGCTCAATATCCCTACCAAAGAGATCACCATGTCAACTACTAGATCTAATTCATTGGAAGTTGAAGTCATGGGAGAAAACGCCACATAATTGACCTGTGGAAGGGGTGATACTGACTGCATATAAGACCCATTTAGGGATTTCATTGGGTTGATGGTCAAGTCAGGGACAACAAACGAAATTTGATCAATAGTCACCATTCTTCCATCATGAGGGAAATATATCACATGAAATAGAGTGGACACAATAGATTTCATGGCATAGACATAATCTCGCCCAAGGAGTAAATCTAAATCCAAGGTGTCCTGGACTACCATAACATCAGTAAAGACATTTTTCCCTCCCATAGTTACAAGAAACTGAGGGAGGATCCCTAAAGAGTGATTGGTTCTTCTGTTAAAAGTGAACAGAGTCTAGGTAACTGATAGAAGATGAGGATAATGCAAAGCATGCCAAGCAATACAGGAAAAAAATACTAACGGATGAATCTTCATCTATCAGTGTTTGAGGAATGACCCAACCACAAACCTGTACTATAATATTGAAAGGAATGTGAGTGGGAAGATGAGGTCCAGTTAGCACACCCCAATCAAAAAGGATGGCCTCATTACTTTGAGAGGTTTTCGTAGGATAAGGAGGAATGCCCCCCAACATGGTATATTTTGTATCAATGAGAAAAATGTGGGCATAATCGAGTTTACTCTTTAGAGGGAGAGTAGGATCGATTGATAATGACATCAAATTGACCACTTGGGTTTTATTATTCAAGGGGAGAATGGGGTTGACAGGTGTAAACAGATCGACCGCATGGATTGCACTCTGGAACGGGAGAATGGTATTGACTGAAGATGAGATCGGATCAACCACTTTGTCAACTAGTTCAAATAAGGACATGATTATATTGATGGCATTATCAACCAGATTGACTGATGAATGGACCAGAGAAACCACTTTGGCACTAGTCATAGGAGGAGTGGGATTGACCATGTTGGAACTCTTCAGATGAAGGGTGGGACTAACCAATGACAAGACTGGATCAGTCACTTGGGTTTCACTTTTCAAATGAAAAGTGGGACTGATCGATGATGAAACTAGATCAACTACTTTGGTTAGTGGTTCAACCAAGGATGAAACTAGATTGACCACCTAGTCAACTAGATTGATCGGGGATGGAACTGGATTGACCATTATATCAACTAACAATGGGTTGGGAGAAATATTACGATAACCAGTTGGGATTTGAATCTTTTCCAAAAGAGAATAAGCCTCGTCCATACGAGGGAAAAGGTGAGAATAATGATCACCTTCGCATAACATACAAGGAAATTTGACAGTTGTCTTCTTCTTACCAACCTTAATGCCACTAGTGGATAGGGTGTCACTAGCATGTCTAGAATGGGCCAATGACATGGACACCACACTTATAAGACCTTGGGAATACCAAGTAAATCCCTCAGAAAGTTCTCACCATTACAAAGACTATAAGGGAATTTGGGTTTCAGATTCTTTATTTTAATCTTATCGACCTCATCAACAGTCCCAGTACTATTGGGTTTTAGATTATTCAATTTAATCTTATCGACCTCATCAACACTCCCAATACTATTAACAGTAGCTAGTTGCTTGGATCCAACATCTGATGTAGTTGGATTATTGGTCCCTTTCTAGTTCTTCTTCTTCTCTTTTCATTTCTTCTTCTTCTTATCAAATTGGCTACTCCCTTTAGATCTTTCACTAGGTGAAGAAGGAGAAATGGAAGGATACCTGACGGGTGAATAAGGAGAAATATCGACATGAGGTTGATGTGTGGGTGGTTTGATTCCATTTAAAGAACTTGCATTCAAGATCCTCAGAGTGGAAAACAACCATATTGGTAACCCAATTGTGAGACTTGGAAGGCTCAAAGTAGTGATGTAAGGAGGACCAACATTCCCGTAAGAAGAAAAAACAACGGGTTCCACACACTAAAAATCTAGTAAGCAAGGAAGCAAACAAAACCTTATCATAATGAGCACACTAGTTGGTGATGAAATCCAATGTCATGGGAACAAAGTAAGAAGGGGCTAAGATATAGCGAGTGGAAAAGTTATGTTGACAACCTGCTTAACAGACTTACACCCTGGTGCAAGATCCCACACATAATTGTGGGTATACCCTCCAAGGAGCCCGAGTGAGTCTGTCCAATGTCGATTCCAAGTATCATGAATACTTTCCCCTCCACAATCACCTTGTGTAAAGACCCTAAAGAGATAGGCCACTAAGGTTACCAACTACAACAGTGATGCCTGGGGAAACAGTCAACAGTCCGATCTAGGTGCTAGGGAAGGGTACCTGGACCAAAATCAACTTGAATGTCTTCCACTCATCTTTGTGGGTATACCTTCAAGAGACCCCCATAATACATGCAATCTCTACTCCAATACCAACAAATTAGGGTGAGTAACTTTGCCAGTCTTAATGCGAACTTAGGTTTGACCCTTGTGTGAGAAGGGCTTCCCAGGACAAAATGTAGCAATTGAATTTCACTGGTCCCTAACACAAGATCCTATGTTTGATTGCAAATTTGGAAAGTTATCTTTCACACCTATTCCAAATCCCTGTACAACTAATATAATGTAGGTTTTCTACCAGGAAAAATAAAAATGTCTAATCAATTATTAGTTTAGCGCTTGATTTTTAAGGTTGTTGTTACTCAAAAAGAAAATGGTGTGGACAATATGGTGTTTTTACTGAACCAAAATTTATGCAAAGAGATGAATATGAAATATTTTAATTTCTAATAAAGCTATGCTACGAGAAGGATAAAGCATTCATCATTCCAAATGCACAATGTCCCAAAATGCCAAAAACAATGTAATTCAACTACATCAAATGCAAGCTAGTTTCACTACCTAAAATAAAGAATGCATTTATCTTCTTTGTGTGATTATGATGTATATAGAAAGTAAATACAAAACCTTCAATTCACCACTACTTTCAATCAGGAGAAAGAGTCTTATGCAGATGAAAAAGACACAAAGCAAAAGGGCTACAAACAAAGCATGCACTCAAGGTAGTGAGGTATGAAGGAAAACAAGTAGAAACTTGTTTTGAAAAACAAGAACACCATCAAGGATTCTAAAACCAATAAAACATTCAAGTAACACAACAAATGTAGAGAATAATCCAAGAAATTATAGGGAGAAAAAGAAACCCCTCAAAACTATCCTGACAAAACACGCAGCTAGAATAGGCAATTTCACATTTATGAAAAAGGTTTCAGGCTCCAATCAATACAAGAGGGAATGATAAGCATCAAAAACCAATCCAAACAACTTCACAAGCCAACCACTGACTCTAGGTAAAGATCTCTGCAAAAAAAGTTGCAAAAGACTAAGCAGAAGAAGGCAAGAACTCTCAAGAAAGAGACCAGCGCTCACCCAAAAGGGTGCACAGAGTGTTGCAATGATCCCTAAGACACTGAAGGGGATATTTGGTTCTCTAGTATGGCCTACATGGGGGCGTTGAGCCACCTAGAAATTAAAAAAATATTCCAAAAAAAAGAAGAAAAACTCACCCAGAATGCACAAAAATTGGTGAAATTGCTAGTGAAGGTAGGAGAAGGAAAATGGATGATGAAAAACCAGTAAAACGGATTTGAAAGTTTGTAAAAGGGTAGGGGAAAACCAAGGAAATACAAATATGAGTTCCTTCCCCAGTAGATTTGCCAATTTTTGTTACAGGAAAATCACCCTACAGACAAGTGGATTCCCTATTGGGCTTTGGACTCCTAACACCAAGACAGAAATTGTGCTAACGCTGGTCACTGACATCCTTTTGAACCTAGATAAAATAATGTATATAGAATAGGAAGAAATGTTTACCCTTTTAACCATGTTCATCCTCACACATTCCGAGTTGAGCTTTGATCCCCAAGCTCCTCGATAAGTCCTGTACAAAACAAACAAAGATAGAATAAACTTCCTATTCTACTAAGATTATCTTGAAACTAGATCTATCTAATAGAGAAAAGTTCATGTAGAACAAACACAAACTTGAGAGAAACAGGCCAAGCACATAAGTATATTAAGGAGAACAATAGAGAACACTTACAGACCTTTGATGAAGGTGCAACATCCTCTCCCATCTCTCCTTGTCCAACCCTTTGCTCAAATAATCCACACAAAATGATGATGCTTCAATGATAAATATCCCTTATGAGATCATAATTTTGATGCCTCTAAACTCCATCTGATTGTCACCATGAGAAGGCCTCCTTATATAATCTTGGAGAGACCCAACCACCTTAGAGATTCTTCGGATAGGTTGAGGATATTTCTCCTTTGGTTGTGGATCCTCCCTAAGATCCAGCCTTGACCTCAGATTTGAATCCAACTGATTTCCAAGATGAAGGGGATTTTTCCTTGATTTTCCTCAACAACCCAAAATTTTCTCAAACAGGCCAATGCTCCCCCAAAAGGGTGCACAGAGAGTTGCAACGCTCCCCCAAAGGAGGGTATAGAGTGATGGCACTCCTTGACAGTGGACAGGGGAGCACTGCCCAAATTCCTTCAAAAAATCCCAATGTTCCCCCAGAATGGTGTCCTGAGGGTTGCAATGCTCCCCCAAAGAGGGGTAGGGAGCGTTGGCACTCCCTTAGAGTGGGTAGGGGAGCGTTTTCCTTAAAAAATAATTTTTAAGTGGTATTTTCCATGGCAAATGTTTTTTACTCCTCATGAGATGATTTATCCTTCTTAAACTAGTCTTTGACGGTGTCTCAAGTGTCCCTATGATGTCATCCGAGACACGACATGGGCAATATGGAAGTATGATGTTTGCGACACTTGCGACAAAAAATGCAACACTTGCAACACTAGTAATGATAAAAATGGGTCATCATTGAAGTGAGTAATTTTGATGTGTAATAGGACCAACATTACCTATAGGTAAAGGAAAAATTGCAGCAAGGAGATGTATAGTAGAAAATAAAAGAGTATCAGATAAAGGAATATGGATTAGTCATGCATAAAAATAGAATCTATGTTCCTAGTTCTAGAGAACTGAGAAATGTAGTACTGAAGGAAATGCATGATGTTCCTTATGTTGGACATCCTGGATACCAGAAAATAATTACAGCAATAAGAAGCTAGTTCTTTTGGCTTGGAATGAAGAAGGATGTTTCTGATTACATCGCTCAATGTATGGAATGTCAGAAGGTGAAGGTTGAGCATATGCACCCAACGGGTTTGCTGCATCCATTGCCAATCCTTGACAAGAAATGAGAAGTGATGACCATGTATTTCATCACAGGATTATCCAAACCGAATAAGAAATTTGATTAAATCATGGTGTTGGTTGAAAAATTAACAAAGGCTTCTCATTTTGTGCCTGTGAAGACAACGCATACAATGACTAATATTGCAGAAATTTTCATGAAGGAAATTGCTAGGTTGCATGGGATACCTAGGAAAATCGTCTCGGACAGAGATACGAAGTTTACCTCCAATTTATGGAGGGGATTGTTTAAAGTATTTGGCACAAATCTAAAATTTAGCACAACATATCATCCCCAGAAATATGGGCAAATAGAGAGATTCAATCGAATAATGGAAGACATACTGAGAATGTATGTGATGTATAAGCCATCTAAGTGGGAATATTACTTACACTTGGTTGAGTTTGCATATAATAATGGTTATCAAGATTCATTGAGAATGAGCCCATATGAAGCCTTGTATGGTAGTAAATTCAATACTCCAGTGAGATGGGACAACCCATTAGATAGAGTGGTACTTGGACCGGAGTTTCTCAAGGACATGGAAGACCAGGTGGTCAAGATTAAGTAAAATTTAAAGGGAGCTTAGGATAGAAAAAAAGTTTATGCAGACAAGAACATGATAGTTAGAGAATTTATATTAGGGTATCATCTACTTTTGAAAGTGAATCCTAAGAAGAGCTCTTTGAAATTGGGTAGTTGTACCATGTTGGCAGCTAGATTCTATGGTCCATTTGAAATATTGGACATAATAGGGTCAGTTGCATACATGCTTGCATTGCCTGCTTCCATGAATGTGCATAATGTATTTCATGTATCTTTACTAAATAAATATGTACACGATCCTAACCTTGTTATCGATTTTCATCTGATTCAGGTAGAGACAAAGGGATATTTTTAGGTTCAGAGAGTGCAGGTATTGGACAGAAAGGTCAAAATGCTCTGAAATTGAGTTCTGATCTCGTAAAAGTTCAGTGGACCTGCTATATTCCCGAAGATGCTACATGGGAGCATGAATATGCCATGTGATCATAGTACCCACATATTTTTGAATAAATTTGAGATTTTTATCTCTATTTTGTATGTGCACTGAGGACAGGGCCAAAATAAGGGGGAGGGGATGTAACAACCCAGGTTTTGAACCCCCCATTTTAAATAATGTATTGTTACAATGATGTGAGGCCTGAGTTCCCAAACAATTATTAAACGGTCAGTATGCCCAATAAATATAATGTTTCGATCATCATTAATAATAAACACATCGTTGGCTGCTAGATGAACAAGGACTAGATTTATAGGGGGTTATGATTCCACAAGAGAGGGGGTTTGGGAGGATAAATGTTTATTCCTATGTTAATTCCATTTTTTCCTAAGGGAGGGGATCGATTACATGATATTCTTGGGGAGGCCAGGAGGTTCTTGATTTCCCCACGAAATACTTAAACCCACCCCTGGTCCGATTGTGGGGTTGGTCATTGGCTTGTCCACTCTGTCACCTTTTTGTTACCCCATTCTTTCCCTCACGCACTCCCATGCACTCACATACCTCCTCCATCCATCCTCACCTGTGTATTGGTCTCGATAATAGGGACTAAACTGCTGAAGAATTAGCCACGAGATAGTTGGTTGTAACGGTCACTGGTGTGATCCAGTCATGCCTTGAGTCCTGCATGTCTGGGATGTAGTGGCCCGTGTCCAACATTTCTCATAGCAGCAAGTCCCGAGAGATCCAACATTCATATTTTAGACCAGTTGTGCTGGAGACCCGAATAAGGAGAAGGAATACCTGAGGGACTGCATGGCAGAGAAAGGTAGAGGTCCATTCTCTTGGGTGGTGCAAGTTGGGTAGAAGAGAGATGGGTACTTGGATTGTTGTGGGTTTTGGAGAGCCTGTGATATATTCAGTGATAACTGGTTTGGGAAGCCAGGTAACATTTTGGAACCATCCTTGTGGATTCATAGCCCTGGCTCGGGGGTGACATTGTTGTTGAGATTTGGAGAAATATTGTCTAGGGTTGGATGGAACGTCCTTGGTCTGCAACCAGTTGGTGTCATCTTTCATAAAGATAAGTGCTCTATGTTGTGATGGTATTATCTGTGTATGAATGTTTTTCCATTGTATATTTAATTATCATTAATTGAATCTTTAGAATATGGATGCTCACTGGATATGGTTGTGCATGTCATTAATTATGTTATCTTATGCATCCTTAATAAAAAAAGAAGGTATCGGTATGAGAAATAAGTCCAAGTGTGGGCTTGAAGGTAGCATACCCAGCCTGTGCCTATTTGGGTATGTTACACTATCATACTTCTGCCACATATCAATGTTTTAGTCTTCTTAACTCTCTAATTTTTTATACTAATATTTTCCCATAAGATGAATATCTCATGTATCAAATCCTATACCTATCTCGTTCTAAATCTTAATTGAAAATAGATATCCACAACTCTAAATGCATCACTTCCTTTGCAATTTTTTTCTTTTGTATTTTCATCATCAAGTGGGAATCCAATTTCCATAAAAAATTGCTTCTAAAACTTGGCATCAACATTTTATATCTGCCCATGACATATTTCAGAAAACTCATTATGGATAAATCTCACCCTTTGAATGAAAGTCATTGAAATTATATACTCACTGTCTATGTTATGATCCCATGACAGTAACTTTTCTTCTGAATCTATTAAACCAACATAAATTATGCATTTGACTGTCTCAAAAAGAGGATTATTGGAATCTTCTTGCATCAATTCTCTTCTAGTCTCAACATAATGATTTCCTCCAATCACATACTATTTGTAGTCAAAATATTTTGATCTATCAAATTATTCCCTTGTAGGAACTTCCATTGGGTCAACAAGAACTAGGTAGTCAACCACATGTGCATATGGATTGTACCTAATCAATGCTTTAAAATTATGAATATACAAGTGATGTATTTTTCTAATTTGATGTTTTTGTTTCCCTTGTATGGGTTTATAAAGTTGTTTCACATTCAACTAAAATGTATAGCCATAATCAACTAAGTTCATCATCCTCAATCTAATCTGAATGACATTTTGTTTTGTTTTGATAATATCATACTCTATATCAACACCTGGTGTTATTATTTATCTACTACCTTTAGTGATCTGAAAATGATAAAGGCTTGTATTCTTGAAATATTTGCAAAGTTTAATTCAAGTGTGCTTATGAAAAAGTATCAATTTGCAAACACAATTTTTATAGAAATTATACATTCAAGATGCAGATAATAAGAAGCAAATAATAGTGAACAGTAAACGCATAACACAACAAATGATAAAGGAGTTCACCCCTCTCTTAGGCTACATCTCCTGGTCCAGCTTCCAATGGAGATTTTATATTATTTTCTCAAAGTGATAAAAAATCTTCTTTATAATGCTCAAAATGCCAAATAGATGCCTCCAATGGCTTCAAAACATCCAAAACCCCTTAGCTGGGTTTTTTTGGCACCTGATTTGGCCAAAAATTAAAGAAGATAGGCTTCTTGGAAGTTCCCTTTCAAACTTGTTGACTTTGGATCGCCAAAATACACCTCTATGTGTCCAACCTAGCCCCCGTGTATTTTTCTATGCTAAAACCTAGCACCGAGCACATAACCAAAAAACCACATGCAACTGTAGAACGGTTAGGGAACCTAGCCCCCTAATTGCAATCCGTTGGACACGTGGGTCATGTGACCGCACATCTGCACAAAAAAGGGATGAGTTTTAAAACCAATGGTTAAGCGCCAAGTGTTCAGGTGCGTGGGGCTACAAATCCATTTGAAACATGCACATGGGTGGTCATATGGTGATCCACATGTGAATGGGTGCTGGGGCTAAGACCCAGCCTGGTCCGTGCCCCAAAACATAATACAACTCAACTTATATATAATCAAAACCATATAATGGTAAGAACTAAATGGTGGGTGTGTCGGTTGAGTGGCCCCTCCCAAATATCTGCCCCTCTTAGAGGTCGTGGGTTCGAGTCCTATAGACTCTGACAAAGTTTTAACCATTACCCAGGTGACACATGGCGACCCTCGCTTGGGCCACGTGTCACCAATCCATTTGCCAAAAATATGCCACGTGTCTGACGCTAATTCGTCCACATGACTGCCAATTCAACAACTACCACATGTCATATGGTGCTGCCAAATCAACATCTGCCACATGTCATATGGCCCTACCATGTTAGTGTACGGCCTTGCCACGTCAGCAACTGTACGGACTGTACAGTCAGCAATTTTTTATTTTTTTGCCTGTTTGACAATTTGAACAAAATGCAATATCTCACTCATATGACGTCCATTTGAACCTATTCAAGTTGATTTGGGTTCATGACGAAGAGGCCTACGCAACCATTTGATTTGAAGTGATTCCGAACACTTTGAATTTTGAGCAAAATTTGATCCCCTGGATCACACCTCCCCATTGGAAAGCTTTTCGACCTCCAAAAGTTTACTTTCAGTCTATATGAAGATGAGGGTATAGTTTCCTCACCTTCCCAACCTCAATCCACTTGGCTTTGCTTGGATTTGTTCCTTTAAGACCAATTTGAAGATATTCCACATTTCCTCATTTTGAAGTTCTCATTCTCCTATCAAGGATTGTGTCTTCATGCAGTTCTGTAAGATATTCTGGGGAGAAATCATCTA
>JZKD02S2216849.1:199052-219142 GCA_000966675.3 Picea glauca | reverse complement strand
CAAACATGATAAATATTGTAATTAACAAGTAAATAACGAAATAAAAGAGTGAAAGTTGTTTTTAATTTTTAAGGAAAAATAATAGAGGGAAAAAATTGGGGAGAAATTTTGGATGGAAAAATTTGAGGGGTAAATTTTGGAGGGAATATTTTGGGGGGAAATTTGGGTGGGGGGAATTTTGGAGGGAATGTTTTTTGGGATGGGGGTGATTTTAGAGGGAAAATATCATTATGCAAGTTATAAGAATGCCATTGGGAGGGTGATAATTTGTATCATTCTATGTTATTAGTGAGAAGTGATGGTTTCGTCAGGTAAATAATATTTTATTTCTGAGACATCAACAAATTGTTTGCATACCTCTTTTGTTGGGACTAGAAAATGCGATGGGAATGCTTGTAATGCAAATGAGGCATCATATTTTTCAGCTAGTCATAAGTTTGATCATAGTGAAAGCAATGTTACTCAACATGTTCTTTAGGAAAGTTCTAAATCATAGGACTTTGAAGGAACCAATAATGAAGAAGAGGAATATGATGGTGATCAATCTATTCAAGAGTTTAATAGTAATGAAAATAATCAAAATGTAGGTCAAAGTGTTGAATATGATCAGCATTCAAATAATTGGGATGAAGATTTTCCTCCAAGTGAGGAGTTTCAATGTACCGATGAATATTTCCAAGGCAACAACGAATATGATACAAATTTTCCCTTTAGTCGAAATCTTAAAATCACTGAAGATGATTATGACATTGGTGGACAATATTTCCAGAGTGGGGAATTTAAATACAACAATGTTGGTGATGATGAATCTCCTCCATGTGAGGATTTCGAAGGCACTGATGAATACGTTCTTCCAAGTGAGGATTTCCATGGCACAGATGAGGACGATGAAAAATCCCCCCCATCTGGGGATTTTAAAAGTAGTGATGACTATGATGGAAATTGTGGATACTCTTTCCTAGATGGGGAATTTAAAGGAAACAATGTTGGTGATGATTATTTTCCTCCATGTAAGGATTTTCAAGTTACTGATGAGGATGATAAAGATTTTCCTTCAAGTGAGGATTTTCAAGCTAGTAATTAGGATGATGAATAATTTCCCTCAAGTGGGGATTTTCAAAGTAGTGAATATGATTATGCCATTGGTGGACACTCTTTTTTGAGTGAGAAATTAAAAGGAAACATTGTTGATGATGATGATTTTCCTCCAAGTTAGGATTTTCAAGATACTAATGAATATTTTCAAGGAAATAAGCAGGATGATGAAAAATTTCCCTTAAGTGGGGATTTTGAAAGTAGTGAAGATGATTATGTCAAAGGTGGACATAATGTTGATGATGATTTTCCTTCAAATCATTATTTTTAAGGTACTAATGGTGAGGATGGAAAATTTTCTCCAAGTAATAACTTTAATGGCATTCATAGTCTTATCAGTGATGATAATTTTACTTCAAGTGAATATTTTCATGGAAGATCCAATGACATTGGTGAGGATGGTAATAATTTTTCTAGTGAGTTTGATATTCCTCTCATGAACGATATTATCAATGAAGATGATGAACCTAGGAATGAATATCACGTTCTCAATCATTCAACTATAACAAATCAATGTGATTGACATTCTCTTGTTTAGTCTCCTAACCATGTTTTTCTTGATATTCCTTCCAGTGATTAGGAAAATCATTATATTGAGGATGATGAAATAATGGAGACATTGCAAAGAAACACTATGCCTAGGACCATGAATAGACCTTTTTATATCAATCCAAATCATTCTAGTTATACAAGGTCTAGGGAAGAATTTCTCACTAAATTAATTTCCATTAGTGAATCGATTTCAAGTGAATGTTGTCAAAATAATTGTTTGAAAATCATGGACTTCATGTATTCCTTGAATAAAAGGAAGAAATATATGTTAATTAATAAGAGCATGGAAAATCATATTTGATGGGGTGCATGATATCCACCAAGGAAGGATATGATTATTGCATTGGGAATATTTTACTTTGTAGAAAGGATTTCAAAACAATTCACTCAATTGGTAATCTTCGTCTATCAAGAATCCAGACAAGGTTGGAAAAATATTATTGATTTCAAAGGTACATCATATAAGAGAGAGTCAGACATTGAAAAACACTACATTTTCATGGATGCATGATTTATTTTCCAAACATGGAGAGTGTATGCCAGATATAGACACAATATATATTCCAGATAATTTCTCAAGGATGGAAATCTAGAAATTGTACAAATGATATGTTGAAGGTGTTGAAGGTATTGGACACACCTACCACACTTAGAGGGGGGGTGAATGAGTGTGGGGATATTTTTTCAAAACTTCCCTCTTACACAAAACTCCTTAGTTAACATTCAACATTTACTCATTACCCATTGTTGTCATTTATAACCAGTTAGATGTGAACATATATCAACAATATATCATCAACAAGTCATCACCACAAGGAACACAAAGAACACAAGATGTATGTACAGTTTTTCTTTTTATTATAGACAAAAATCTGGGGGGTTTTCAGCAACAACTGAATAGAGTACAACTCTACAATAGCACCAGCTCTATATGAAAGACTCAACTTACATTCTCAGCATCAACTGAGATGAGGAAACAATCCTCAACTTATATCAATCTATCAATAGGTACATGACCTGTCAGTAGTGCAACCCGCGTGTGTACGTACCTTGGCTCACTACAACCCACATATGCACGTGGCCAGTGTATACAACAACCTGCGTATACCTTTTGAGCTTCTTATGGTTTGTCCTTCAATACCAATGTAGATCCTCTACAACCAATTCGTCTTTCTTTTCTGTGTCTTACTATCCAATATAACCACCGGCCAGTCACAACACATCCAAGCTCTCCAATAGCTTACTTATGCTCCACAACCAATCAATATGAGTGCTATTTCAATCATGTATAAACAACTAGTATCCCATAACAATCATGTCACCACTAAATCACAAGAGTACTGCTCACTCCATCAACCAACATAAATCATATCACAACAATGATACCAAGAATTCCCTAAGCATTCACAACAAACAATAATATCCATCAAGACAATAATGCAACCATACCAGTGTCTCAGTTATAGATCTGAGCCCATAGAATGCAGATTTGGAACGTGCCATAGTCTTCAACAACCAGTCATCATCTCAAACATAAATATTCATGATTTGATCTAGTGTACGCACCCTATCCTCATATAGCCTGCATATGTACGTTCCCTGACCCATTACAACCCGCGTACACCTCAGAAACTAAGGTTTCTGAAGATTCAAGAATTTTTTCGTCAAGATCTCCGACATTTCCAAAATTTTGATGCATCCATGAGATCCTCCTCACGCTCTCTTTCTTAGAATATATCTTCAATCATGCTCAAGAGGTCCACACCAAACATGCTCTCACAAGAAGCTCTCCATCAATACTCCAAAATATATTCTCACAAGAAGCTCTCCATTGATCCACAGAAATGATATTTGCAAGATTCCATACCTATCTTATTTATACTTTCATCCTCTAGGTCACTTAACCCATTTCTAGGTTACTTAACCTATTTTCCTTATTTTAGGGTTAACCACTTTCCATAAATAGAAAGGTCTCCCATACTTTATCATTTAAATATTCTTTCTTGATTTTGTCACTTCTCTTTATTATTTAAATAATCATTTCTTTTTTTAGGTCACTTTGACCTCTTTGACCTTGGGGGCTTCAAGCCTTCAAATGGGGGTCCTCCAACTTCGTAAGGTCATAACTCTCAAACCATGAGGAGTTATGTGACATTCCACATACCACCGGAATTGGCATGACAAGCACTATCCATCTAGTATAGTTCCACCAACAACTTCATTGATCTTCATCTCGTTATTCCACATACAAGCATGTATCCTCCAACCATTCTTCTAGGATAACTCAATCCGCAAAGTTTCTTCACATGAGGGATCTCACCATAAGGGGACCACTTTGGATTTCATCCATTTGTACTTATTATTAATAATTAAAAGAAAATTAATGAGTCATCAAACTATGCATAATATATCAAAGAATCTATCTTCATCGTGTATCAATGACAACTCATTGATCCATCATCAACGATTGGTTTCCACTTGACATATATCATTCTCATCAAGGAAAATAAATATACATTACATCAATCATAAATCAATCAATCTTTTGACATCAATCAATCAAACCATTGGCATCAATGATATCATGATCCAACAATCTCCCCCTTTGGCATTGATGGCAATACCAAACATTGATGTCAACACCAATTACCAATTATTGATGTGAACATGCAGATAAGGCATGATCTACATCAATAGTCAATGTGACTATCTCCCCCCATCAATAAACATCAATCACGTCAATGTCATTAACTCTCTCCCTTTGACATCAATGGAAAAGGGCCATTCTCCTCTTGGGGCTGCTCCCCTTACTTGAACTCTCCTTGGGGTTGCTTCCCCCATCTTGTTGTTGTTGTATAATATCTCCCCTTTTGAACAAGGGATATCAATCTAATGTGATGATGAAAATAAATTGCTTATGCTCACTCTATGACCATGGCTCCCCCTGGAATTATGCCTCTGTACTCTTTCCTCAAGTGGAGAGCTCTTTTCTAGGTATGTATCTCATAAGAATTTCCTCCTAGAATCATACAAAGAATGACTCCCCCTATGGGTATGTCTCCCCCTATATTCTCTGCAAGATGAACAATGTGTTACCATATGACAATCCTTGGACCTGTCCATGCATCAAACTTGTGCCATACCATACATCATGGGTTAGTTCCTTATACCCAATATTTATTTTACATCGTCACGTTACATGATATAACATAAAACCATGAAAACCTGTAGGAAACAATGTAAGAAACTGAAATAAACAATGTCAAACCCCACAACACATAGTTGTACCATCACATCAAGATGCAACTCATGTGCATTGACTTTTTCCCAAGGCTTTACCACATATACACGGTCTGATGCACAACAACTCATGTATGTACACGACCTATACAAGGTCATCCTGCGTATGTATGCGACTGATACCACTGTCGCTTATGTATTCTTTTCTAGATGACTTACTTGAACTTCCCTTCAGTCTTTCATTCTGTTCTGGATGCTATTTCTTCTTCACCCACTTCTGTAGATGTCCCTGCTCCTCAAAACTTGATCTCTGAGCATCCATCTTTTCAAATATGTTTCCCTTTCTAACTTCATTCCTTTTTCTAGCCATGCTATTTGAATTCCTCATCATGGACTTTCTTCTTGTGCTCCAACACTCCTGGGATTTGTGGCCAAATCCACTACAACTGTAGCATCTAATGGTGTTACAGTGAACAGGAATGTGTCCTAATTGATTACATCTCCAACACCTCATGGTGTTATAAAATATTCCATTATATCTCCTTTCATAATATCTACATTTAAAATCTTTGTGACCATATCCATTACATGAATAACAATGCCCATGAAAAACACTTTCATACATTTGCTTTGGTGTCCCAAGAATAGCTTCTTGATGTCAGAGTTTCTTTGTTCTTTTGAAATTTTCCTCGCCTTGTGTAGATGGTTGTTTTGCAACATTGTCTTCCTTGTTTGATGGACTTACCTCATGCTTCTTTTGGGTGCTTACTTCAACATGTGTATATTCTTCTTTGTATCCAAGACCTTATTTATCACATAGTGATATTTGACTTTCCAATATCTCATCCAAGATTCGTGAGCTATTCAAAAATTTGTTTGACTTTTCTACCTTCTTGCTAAGGTCAACAATTTCAGCTTCTAACTTACAACATGACTCTTCCTTTTCATTTATTTTATTCTTCAATAGTTCCTCTATTATTTTCTCTTATTCAATTTGGGTCTTGAGATGGACAATGATTTCAAAACTTTTGCTAATATCATCATCTACATTCTTTAGTATTGTGATCTCTTCTTCCTTTTCTTCGAATTTGGTTTTATTTCTCTCTTCTTGTTCCTCGATCATTTCCTTTAGTTTCAAGATGTGCCTTAGACTCCTCCTAAGAAACTTCTTAGTATTATCTGAAGGATAGTTATAGTCTATATAATAATTATCACTTATATACCTATATAAACCCTCTTCAACTTCCTTTTGAAGTTTTAATAGATTTTCTTCTATTCTTTTCTTGGGATAATCAACATCAAACTTTACAAAAACTATTTCTAGATCTTCTTCTTCACTTGTAGAGAAAAATTCATCATTGTCATTGCAATCAAGGGTTTTTTAGGGTTTTTTACCTTCATTTGAAATATCTTCACGATCTTCCTTTTTGCCAACATCAACACATAATTCTTTTGCCTTCATTTGAAATGTCTTCAAGATCTTCCTTTGTTCTATCATCACTTGATTCTTTATCTTCACTTGAAATGTTTTCAAGATCACATTTAGAAATAATACAATCAAGGTTTTTTGGAGATTATTTACCTTTAATGATCTTGATGGAGTGATCTTCAATATCTTCCTTCTCCTTCTTTCTTTGGTATGTCTCCTCTAGCTTTAGCCATAGATCCTTGGCAGAAGTGCATTGTCTCATGCTCTCTTTTATAGGGCTTGAGAGTCCACTAAGAATGGTCTTGAGATCCAATCCATCATTATTCTTTCCTTCCCTTTGAGATGCAAACTTTGACTTGTTCTTCAATGAAAATGATCCATAAATTGTTTCCTTCCAAATAGATGCTCATATTTCCTTCAAATGTATTCTCATCTCTATTCTCCAAGGAGAATATTTTTCCTCATCAAGGATTGGAACTTCATCATCCATTTGTGTGTCTATGGATGTCCTTCAAACTTGTTAAATCTTGTGGTTAAGGCCCTCTCTGATACCAATTGTTGGACACACCTACCACACTTAGAGGGGGGGGTGAATGAGTGTGGGGATCTTTTTTCAAAACTTCCCTCTTACACAAAGCTCCTTAGTTAACATTCAACATTTAGCCATTATCCATTGTTGTCATTTATAACTAGTTAGATGTGAACACATATCATCAACATGTATCAACAATATATCATCAACAAGTAATCACCACAAGAAACATAAAGAACACAATATGTATGTACAATTTTTCTTTTTATTATGGAAAACAATCCGAGTGTTTTTCAGCAACAACTGAATAGAGTACAACTCTACAAGAGCACCAGCTCTATATGAAATACTCAGCTTACATTCTCAGCATGAACTGAGATGAGGCAACAATCCTCAACATATATCAATCTATCAACAGGTACGAGACATGTTAGTAGTGCATCCTGCGTGTGTATGCACCCTATCTCACTACAACCCACGTATGCACGTGGCTAGTGTATACAACAACTTGCATATACCTTGTGAGCTTCTTAGGGTTTTTCCTTCAAGACCAAGTCATATCCTCTGTAACCAATTTATTTTTCTTTTATGTGTCTTGTTGTGGAATCTAACCACCAGCCAGTCACAGCGCATCCAATCTCTCCAATAGCTTACTTATGCTCCACAACCAATCAATATGAATTTTATCTCAATCATGTATAAACAACTAGTATCCCATAGCAATCATGTCACCAATGAATAACAAGAGTATTGCTCACTCCATCAACCATCATAAATCATATCACAACAGTCATACCAAGAATGCCCTAATCATTCACAACAAACAATACTATCAATCAAGACAATAATGCAACCATATCATTGTCTCAGTTATAGATCTAAGCCCATAGAATGCAGATCCAGAACCTGCCACAGTCTTAAACAACTAGTCATTAGCTCAAACACAAATCTTCATGAATTTATCCACTGTATGTGCCATGTCCTCATATAGCCTGTGTATGTATGCGCCCTGTCCCATTACAACCCGTGTACACCTCATAAACTAGGGTTTCTGAAGCTCCAAGAGTTTTTTCGTCAAGATCTCCGACATTTCTGAAACTTTGATGCATCCATTAGATCCTCCTCACACTCTCTTTCTCAAAATAGATCTTCAATCATGCTCAAGAGGTCCACACCAAAGATGCTCTCACAAGAAGCTCTCCATCAATACTCCAAAAGATATTCTCACAAGAATCTCTCCATTGATCCAAAAAAAGGATATCTGCAAGATTACATAGCTATCTTATTTATACTTTCATCCTCTAGGTCACTTAACCCATTTCTAGGTTACTTAACCTATTTTCTATATTTTAGGGTTAACCACTTTCCATAAATAGAAATTTCTCCAATACTTTATCATTTAAATATTCTTTCTTGATTTTGTAACTTCTCTTTATTATTTAAATAATCATTTCTTCTTTTAGGTCACTTTGACTTCTTTGACATTGGGGGCTTCAAGCCTTCATATGGGTGTCCTCCAACTTCGTAAGGTCATAACTCCCAAACCGTGAAGAGTTATGTGATATTCCACATAGCACCAGAATTGGCATGACAAGCACTATCCATCTAGGATAGTTTCACAAAAAAATTCATTGATATTAATCTCATTATTCCACATACAAGCATGGATCCTCCAACCATTCTTCTAGGATAACTCAATCCGCAAAGCATCTTCCCATGAGGGATTTCACCATAAGGGGACCACTTTGGAGTTCATCCTTTTGTACTTATTATTAATCATGACAAGACAATTAATGAGTCATCAATCTATGCATAATATATCAAAGAATCTATCTTCATCATGTATCAATGACAACTCATTGATCCATTTTCAACGATTGGTTTCCACTTGACATCTATCATTCTAATCAAGGACAATACATATACATTACATCAATCATCAATCAATCAATCCTTTGACATCAATAAATCACTTGAAATCAATAAATGACATAAATCAATCAAACCGTTGGCATCAATGACAACATGATCCAACAGAAGGAAATGATAATTTTATTACATATGCATATTTTATAAGAATATGGAAGAAACAATTCAAAAATGTTTGTATTCCTTAGAAGTCAAGGATGGGGATTTGCAGTATATGTGCTACTCTTAAATCAAGAAGAGATAAATATAAAGGGGCAGAAAGAGGTGTGTATTTACTACTTTGTTTTGTTTTTTTTTTAAATTGGATAGTTATCAACTATGAACACATATGATCAACATTTTCATTTTATGTCATGTGCAGATTCCATAGTCAAAGCACTTCAAGAACATTGTAATCAACAATCAAGTGAAAGGAAAAAGTTGTACAAGCATCAGAAGAACTTTTATGACGCTCCAAACAAATATTTAGATATGAGAATCGATGGCATGGACCAGAAGAAAACACTTCTACCACATTTTTTTTGTACACCAAAAAGTTTACAAGAAGAGAATTTCATTTAGTTTCACTTGGTTGGTTGTATGGTTTTCAATTGAAAAATGCGTCCAATGGTTTACTTCAGAGCTCCAAATATTCATAATGATGAAAATATGATCATCAACATAATTCATCATGTGCTCACTCATTGCTCTGGAAATATTCCTCAAGTTCTCTAGCTACAGTTGGACAACACTAGTCATGAAAATAACAATGAAATTGTGTTTAGATATCTAGGCATGCTTGTTGAACTGGGAATCTTTTGAAAGTTGAAAGTTGTTTTCATTCTTGTTGGAGACACTCATGATCATATTGATCAAATGTTTAGTTTTTTTTCAGTAACATTGAAGAGGAAAAATGTTGGAAGCCTATCATCATTGATTCAATGTATTAAAAAGACATACATTCCAGAGCTTGTTTTTCATATATTCAAAGAAATTGTTGACATGTGAAGATTTATTCAGGGATCACATCGTGAAGTAAAATGTACTGAGAAACTTAATGACATTATCTTCAAACATCTATTTTGTTTCAAAAATGTTGATGGGAAAACACTTATATGGGGAAAGCAATATTCAACTACTGCATAATGGGAGCCTTCATCAAGTTTAACATTTTTGAAGTTCATTCCAGATTTTCCAATATTTGCATAAAATTTATTATTTTTACAGTAAATTGTTGAAATCTATAATGCATGAAGGCATAATAGAGATGTATATTATTCAAAATGCTTGAAATAAATAAAAAAGTCCATTAAGGATACATATGAGTACTTTTATGTTGTTAATTATGTTTGGTGGGATTCCTTTTTCAATAGTCAAAGTGACATAATTTCAATATCAGCAAATGAATATAGATTCCTGAAGACTCCATTTCATTAGCCACAAAATATGCCAAATGAATATGAAGAAACAAACATTGTTGAACAACAAGAATCTCAAAGTTCTATTGAATTTACAGAAGCATAAGAAAGAGAAATGTATATTGGTTCACAAAGGTCATGTGCACAATGTGAATCCATGGATAACCTTTACGGGGGTTTAATATAATATATTAAGGAAGGTAGCATGATTG
Organism: Picea glauca; assembly: GCA_000966675.3. Taxonomy (NCBI): domain Eukaryota; kingdom Viridiplantae; phylum Streptophyta; class Pinopsida; order Pinales; family Pinaceae; genus Picea; species Picea glauca. The sequence continues at coordinate 208,756 of JZKD02S2216849.1, read as the reverse complement.
CAGTTGTATCAAATGAAGATCCACATGGTTATCTATTTTGGATTGCAAAGGTTATAAACATTGAGAAATAAAACGATGATGTTATTGCAATTGAAGTGCATTGGTATGCAAGCATTGCTATGCAGCAAGTACACACCCATTCAATGGTGTGTACGAGCCAAAGATGGTGGTTGAGAAACATGTCAATAGAAATAGAAAAATAAAGGGTCAAATACAACTCATCGTCGCACTAACCTCTTAAAATTAGATGATGTTGACATACTTTTTTATGACTTCAATTTGAAAAATAGAGGAACTCTTCTCTCCAATACAATATAGATTATCAAGAGGTTGTTTCCAGAAGAAATAAATGCAAGATGGGATTCTATTGAACCTAGTTGTAGATCTAAAAGGATTTTGACATACGAAATGTTGAGCATGCATGTAGAATAAGATGGTGCATTCATCGACAATAGATGAGAGTATGGATCATCTACATCTTAATCCAATCATTTATCTGAAGACAATGTAGACATTGATGGTATTTAAGAATCCATGAGTCAATCTGAATAAGTGTATGAAACATTTTATATATTTTTGATCCATATGAGGTTTGTATGATAACTAGAAATCAGCATTGAACTTAAATATGATCTTACATGAAGTTATGAATCATTTTTTATGTTTTATGAATTATATGGTTTTATTATGGAGAATATATGTGTTGATTAATGTTGGTTGTCATTGATGTCAACCCTTGAAGAAAGTCCGGTAGCGAATTCTGGTAGCACAAAGGTTTGGGTAATGGACCCAAGTTTGTTTCATGTATAATGGTATGAGTTTTAATATATTTGAAGGTAATACTATTCTATATGGATAGTACATCTCATGCCATTTCTTGTGTTATGTGGAATGCCACATAACTTCTTAGGGTTTGAGAGTTATGGCCTTACGAAGTTGGAAGACCCTCATATGTTGGCTTGAAGCCCCAAAAGGTCAAAGAATTCAAAGAGCTTGAAAAGAAGAAATTATTATTTAAATGATAAAGTAAACTGACAAAGTCAAGAAGGATTATTTAAATAATAAAGTGAAGTGGAAAAATCAAAGAAGATTATTTAAATGAAAGTGAGGTGACAAAGTCAAGGAGGAATATTTAAATGATAAAGTAATGGAAAACTTTCTAATTATGGAAAGTGGTTTACCCTAAAAAAGAGGAAAATAGGTTAAGTGACATATAAATGTGTTAAGTGACCTAGAAATAGGTTAAGTGACCTAAAAATTGTGTAAGAGACCTAGAATTAGGTTAAGTGACCTAAAAATGGGTTAAGTGACCTAGAAGATGGAGAGTATAAATAAGAGTCAAGGCTCTATAATTTTACGTCACACTTGAGAATATTGAATATATATAGGTGACTCAGGTAACCAAAGCATGTATAATTTGAATTTCAGAGGGTGAAGAAAAGAAGGTCGTAATTCAAAGGAGGATAAATTCTTGTGATGACGCTTTCTAAGGTATGTTATTTACAGGTCATCTCACCATTTTCGCAATAACGTTTTTTCTATAATGATTCACATGGTGAAACTGATAGGACATTGAGGAAACATATCCAATTATATGTGATAAACAATTTATTTTGTGGGGCTTTGTATTTTTTGAGCTACACTCTGTGGAAAAAAGGGTTTGTAGCTAGTCCTGAAACTAGTCTAAAACAAGTGTTTCGGGTCAAAAGGTCATAACTTCTTCATAACAGATCTAAATTCAGTAAGAAAAAATGCATTGGTTAGAGTACAATATTTAGTATTTTGTGTAATAGTTTCATATCGATTGAATAATTATTATGTGTGGGGCACACTCTACAAGGTCTCTCTCTAGAAAGAACCAGAATTCAACAAGGTCTGTCATTTTTTCTATAACTCCTTTTTTGAGAGGTTACAAGTAGTGACACCTGGAGGAATTGCATTAAACACACTGAAGAAACTTTTGTATCAATTTCATATATGTATTCATTACAGGTACATAGTTATGATTATTTCAAGTTAGGGTTGTTGACTAATCCAAAACTAGTCATGTGAGACTAAAGAAAAGTTTGATGAAAATGCTAGTCTCTTTTTGTTAAAGTTAAGGAATGTTTGTAGGTATGTGATCATATACACTAGGTCTATTACAAATTTAGAAATCATATTTGGATGATGAAATTGATGAGGGATTCTGGTTAAGGTACATGTTGGGTAAATGGTTGAGACAAGTAGTTGATGAGTTAGCACATACATGAGGTGTATAATTGATCATGTTGGTATATATTGATGATTCATAATTTATGAGGAGTTGACACATGATTGGTACATACTTGGTACATGGTTGGATTCACTTATTTATGGTACAGGTTGATTACAGATTTTTTGGTACAGATTGGTGCATGGTTGATGCACTTATTTATGGTATAGGTTGAATACAAGTTGAGGTATAGGTTGATGCATGGTTAAGTTTTATTGGTACAGGTTTACAATAGTATATCTCATGGTGATAGTGTGACAGTGGTTCCATCATTCTACTTCTACTTCAGGGCGATTGGACAGGGCAAGGAAAGGTGGTTTTAGCCACCTTTCGGTTGTATCCGAAGAACATAGGGGGTTGTACACTCTTTCTAGTTGTAGCGAGAGAATATGGGAGTTGGATATTATTTTAGGTTGTAGCCTGAGAAACAAGGGGGTTGGAGCCTCCTTCCAACTACAATTGGAAAACAAAGGAAGTTGGTGCTTCCAATGAATGTAATTCTTCAATACATATAAGAAAAAACATTATGTGGTTTTCTCCCGCTTTGGGTTTCGACGTAAAACACTGATGTACTGTGTATGTGTATGATTTTTCATTTGTTCATTTCTTATCTACTCTGCAGTTATTGGATGATAATGCTACATTGATATAACACTTGGATTATATGGTTAAATAGGATTAAATTTCTCTATTACTGATTCACCCCCCCTCTCAGTAATACAACAATTGGTATCAGAGCAGGCTCCTTTAGAGATCAGAGCAGGGATCATCACATTAAGAAAGGATCTTCAAAAGAAAAATATGTAGAAAATATCAAAAGTTTTGGATGACATTATCAACAGTAAAAAATCTCATCATGACAAGTCTGGACTTGGATACAATCAGACTGAAAAATGATCAAGATCCAAAACAACAAAGCAAGAAACATATTCAAAATGCTATGAAGAAACAATAAAGAGGGATAGGAAGATATACAAGGAATATTACAGGGACACTCCACCGAGAAGATTTAGATTTCATAATCAACAATCGACATATAAGCCTTAGGAAGAAGAAGAATTTATAAGAGTAATTCCTTTCACAAGATCTTCAAATCCCATGTATCAAAGTATCTTTTTTGGTTTATGTTATGCATGTAATAATTTCAGACATAAAGCTACGAATTGTAGAGCTAACAATAGGAACACAAACAAATTTGAAATTCATACAAAAAAGGGTTATCCAAGAAGGCTTAGTGAAACACAAAGAATAAGTTACAATAGGTTTGAATCTTTGAGCACTAAAGTGGAATGTTACAAATGTAACAATTTTGGACACATGGCCAAAGATTGCAGAATGACATTCCCTCCTAAAGAACCACATTAGAATAACAACAATCACAGACAGGAACCTCAGAAAAGGACATGGATAAGAAAGTAGGATCAATATAGAAATGAAGAATGCACACTCTCTCTACAGGATAAGTAGAAGAAACATGATTGGTATGTTGATAGTGGGTGTTCAAAACACATGAGAGGTGATAGAGATAGGTTTCTTACATTAGGAAAGGAAATAGATGGATCAATCTTCTTCGGTAATGATGATTCAACTAAAATCATTGGAAAAGGCACAGTCATAATTGGGAACAAGAATACCAAGGCAGAAAATTTTCTACCAGTAGAAGATATGAAACATAATATTTTAAGTGTGATTAAAATGTGTGAGCAAGGTCATAAAGTTACTTGCGATTCACAAAAGTGTGAGATAAGAAAATAAGGTTCATTAAAATTGATTGCTACAGTTGTGAGAACTTCAAGAAGCATCTATGTATTAAGTGAAATTGGAAATGAAAATTGTTGTCTAGGAAAGGAAGATGAAAGTTGGATATGGAACATAAGAATGGGCCACATACATTTTGATAACCTTTTCAAAGTCAACAGAATATAAGAATTTAGAGAAATGCCTTGGATCACAAAACCAACCAACACTTTATCCAAACACTATCAATAAGGAAAGGGAACAAAGACCAGTTCAAATCAAAGGAATATTTAACGACAAGACCACTGGAAATTGTGCATACCAATCTAGTTGGACAAACCACAACAAACAGTTTAAAAGGTGAGAAATACTTTATGTTATTAGTTGATGATTATACAATAATGACTGTAGTTTTCTTTCTCAAGAATAAGTCATAAGGTTTTGAAAACCTTAAGATCTACAAGAAAATAGTCGAAAATGAAATGGATTCAAAAATCAAATGCTTAAGATCTGATAATGGAGGAGAGTTCACTTCAAAGGAATTTATGGACTACTGCATCATTCATGGAATAAAAAGGCAATTCTCCGTTACTAGGACACCCCAACGGAATGGATTTGTTGAAAGAAAGAACATGACAGTACAGGAAATGGCTCGAAAAATGCTAATAGATTCCAAATTGACAGATATATTTTGAACACAAGAAGTGCATACAATAGTTCACATTCAAAATAGAGTAATGCTAAGAAACAACACTGACAAAATTCCCTACGAGCTATGGAAAGGAAGACCAACAAATGTGAAGCACTTCAGAGTTTTTGGAATAAAATGCTATATCAAAAGAGAAGATGGAAAAATGGGAAAGTTTGAATCTTGTGTGGACAAAGGAGTACTTGTTGGTTACTCAAGTACAAGGAAAGAATACAAGTGTTACAATCTAATATTGAAAAAAATTGTAGAAAGCATCAATGTAACAATTGATGAAACAGGCAGAATAGAATCAAAGGAAAAAGAAAATGAATCAATGGAACAACTTTTTGAAGAAGAAGAAGATGATGAAAAGGAAATAGAAGAGGAATATGAACATAATCAGACAAAAGAAAAAGAGCAAGTTCATCAAGTGCCTCCTTCAAGTACAGAAGAATCATCCTTCAGATCAAATTATCAGAAACAAAGATGCAGGAGTTGAGACTAGAAGAAGAATATATTCACTAGAACAAACACACCTAGAAATCACATCTACGATTGAACCAACCTATTTTGAAGAGGCCAACAAGGATGAATTTTGGAACAAGGCCATGGATGAAGAATTGAATCAAATAGAGAAAAATGACACTTGGGAATTGGTTCCAAGACCAAAGGATAAGAATGTGATTGATACAGAGTGGGTCTACAAGAATAAATTGAATGAAGATGGATAAGTTACATGGAACAAAGCTATATTGGTATGTAAAGGATATGCATAGGTTGAAGGAATTAACTTTGAAGAGACATTTTCCCCAGTTGCTAGAATGTAAGCAATCTAATTGCTTTTATCTTATGCATGCTCCAAAAATATTAAAGTGTCTCATATGGACATAAAATCAACTTTTCTAAATGGGGAACTTGAAGAAGAAGTCTACATTAAACAACTAGAAGGATTTAAGTTATCAAAGAATGCAGACTATGTGTGCAAATTAAAGAAGGCCTTGTATGGTCTAAAACAAGCTCCTAGAGCATGATAATCTAGACTGGATAAATATCTACAACAAGAAGGGTTCAGAAAAGGAAGTGCAGACAACAACCTCTACATCAAGGTAAGTCAAGGTTATATTTTATTAATTGAAGCTTATGTTGATGATATTATCTTTGGTAGTGATGATGATAGGTTAAGCTAGAAATTTGCAAAGGATATGTAGAATGAATTTGAAATTTCATTACTTGGAGAAATATACTTCTTTCTAGGACTTCAGATGCGTCAAAGAAACCAAGGAATTTTTATTTCTCAAAGAAAGTATATCATAGAAATGCTAAAGAGGTTCAGAATGGAAGATTGCAAACGAATTATCACTCCCATGAAAACCAGTTGCAAGTTAAGTAAAGATGATGATTCAAAGTCTACAGATCAGAGGCATTATAGGTCAATGATTGGTAGCCTACTATATGTGATAGAATCCAGACCAGATGTAATGCAGGCAGTTGGACAGGTGGAACGATTTCAAGCAGCACCAAAGGAATCACATGTATTAGCAGTGAAGATAATTTTCAGATATCTCAAAGGAACAAAAGAGTTTGGATTATGGTATCCAAAAGGAAATGATCTATCTCTTATTTACTACACAAATGCATATTGGGAAGGATGTATTGATGATCGATGAAGAACTGGTAGAGAAACATTCTACTTGGGTGAGTGTTTAGTATTATGGCTAAGAAAGAAACAATCATCAGTATCTCTATCTACAGCTGAGGCAGATTATATTGCAGCAACAACATGTTGTAAACATGTTCTTTGGATGAAACAAAGTTTGACAGATATATAGGTTGAGTATGATGAACCCATTCCAATCTAATGTGACAATACAAGTGCCATCAGTATATCAAAGAACCCAGTGATGCACTCCAAGATGAAGAACATTCCAATCAAGTATCCCTTTCTAGAGGAACAGGTTGTAGAAAATAACATCATAGTTGAGTATGTGGGCACAAAAGAACAAGTGGAAAACATCTTTAAAAAACCACTTCCAGAGGAAGCCTTTGAGTATCTTCGTTGGAGACTCAAAGTTATTTCTACTCCAAAATGATTGCTTTTGAATGCATATCTTATATGTCTTCGATGTACATGAGGAAGCACCATAAAGATGAAATTTCAGTCAGGGGGAGAAGCCCTGGATGGAAAGATACCCTTTTCATTGATGGAAAATAGGGAGAGATTCATCGGATGCAGAGGAAAGAGGCATGGTTCCAGGGAGATAAATGGTCACAGTGATGTAGAGGAAAGAGGCATGTTTCTAGGGGGAGCATGAGTGATATGACTTTCAGTATTTCATCATATTGTTTCCATCAATGCCAAAGGGGGAGATTGTTGATTAAGGTTGGTTGTAATTGATGTCAACCCTTGAAGAAAGTCTGGTAGCACAAAGGTTTGGGTAATGGACCCAAGGTTGTTTCATGTATAATGGTATGAGTTTTAATATATTTTAAGGTAATATTATTTTATATGGATAGTACATGTCATTCCATTTATGGTGGTATGTGGAACATCACATAGCTCCTCACAGTCTGAGAGTTATGGCCTTACGAAGTTGGAGGACCCTCATATGTTGGCTTGAAGCCCCAAAAGGTCAAAGAAGTCAAAGAGCTTGAAAATAAGAAATTAGTATTTAAATGATAAAGTAAAGTTACAAAGTCAAGAAGGATTATTTAATAATAAAGTGAAGTGACAAAATCAAAGAAGATTATTTAAATGATAAAGTGAGGTGACAAAGTCAAGGAGGAATATTTAAATGATAAAGTAATGGATAACTTTCTAGTTATGGAAAATGGTTAACCATTAAAATGAGGAAAATAGGTTAAGTGACCTATAAATGTGTTAAGTGACGAAGAAACAGGTTAACTGACTTGAAAATTGGGTAACTGACCTAGAAATGGGTTAAGTGACCTAGAATATGGAGAGTATAAATAAGAGGCAAGGCTCTCTCATTTTACATCACACTTGAGAATATTGAATATCTATAGTTGACTGAGGTAACCAAAGGATATATAAGCCTAATTTCAGAGGGAATATGAAGAAAGGAAGGGAGGAATTCAAGGGAGGATAAATTCTTGTGATGATGTTTTCTAAGGTATGTTATTTACAGGTCATCTCACCATTTTCACAATAATTTTTTTTTATAGAATGATTCAGACCATGAAATTGATAGGCCATTGAGGAAACATATCCAAGTATCTATGGTAAAAAATAAATCTTGTGTGTATTTGTGTTTTTGGAGTTACACTCTGTGGAAAATAGGGTTTGTGGCTAGTCCTAAAACTAGTGTAAAATAGGTCTTTCGGGTAAAATCATCATAACTTCTTCATAACATATCCAAATTCAGTAAGAAAAATTTTTCTCATTAGAGTACAGTCTGTAGTATGTTGTGTAACATGTTCAGATTGATTCAACAAACATTTTGTGCAGGGAATTCTCTACAAGGTCTCTCTCTAGATTAAGCCATAATTCAACAAGGTATGCCATTTTTTCTATAACTCCCTTTCTGAGAGGTTCCAAGTAGTAAAAACTAGAGGAATTACATAAAACACATTGACAAACATTGTGTATCAGTTTCATCTATTTATTCATTATAGGTACATATTTATTATTATTTCAAGTTAGGGTTGTTCACTAATCCAAAACTAGTCATGTGGGACTAAAGAAAAGTTTGATGAAAATGCTAGTCTCTTGTTGTTAAAGTTAAGGAAGGTTTTAAGGCAAGTGATCATATACAATAGGTCTATTACAGAGTTACAAAGCATATTTGGATGATGAAATTGATGAGGGATTTTGGTTAAGGTACATGTTGGGTACATGATTTGTAACATCCCCAAAAATAAATTATTTTTAAGTTTTAAATTTCTTAGGAAATTATTTATGTTTTTAGTAAATTCGAAATTTGGTAACTTTTTGCCATTTATGGAAATTCCAAATTTTGAATTTAGTTAATTGTAGTTAATGATTATGACTGTTGGGCAGAGATATGGTTTGACCCAACTAACTACTTGACTATGACAATTGTATGAAACAAAATATTTTATAATTATTGTTGAAGGAAAAATGGAACATCCATGTTAAAATTAGCTAAACATGATTCCATGAGTGGGAAACATGTTGGAACTACCTCAGGGCCGATTGTTAGAAGTGGAAAATCAAGAATTTGGCAATTGGCATCCCCTGAAAATTAGAGATTTGGAAAGCTGCAAAAATTCCCAAGGGGGGAAAAGACCTAGGCAAAACTGACTTTGGATATATGGCATATGGGAGGAGGCAGGATGTTGCCTAGTATGCTAGAGAAAAAAGGAATTATCTCTTACTTTTATGAGCACTATATTTAGAATGTGAGGCAAGGAGAAGTAGCTGAAACTGAAGAACTATTGTTGAGGAGAGGTTATGAGTTCGCCCTCATGGATTCATGGTCAGGCTAGGGGGAGAATGAGACAAGTGATTTGGTTGTTCTGTTCTAAGGTTGGGAGGAACGTGGTTAATCCTTTTGTTATTCGACAACTATTTAGATATGTAATCGTACCTTTTTCTCTGGTTGAATGTTATATGGTTAATAACTGATAGATTGCATCTATTTAATTCTCGATAGAAGTATTTCTATGGATGAAAATATAGTTGAATGTTGTTGAACTTAAGGATTGACCAAAATGCCTCTAAACTAATTCTGAATGAATCATCTCTGTTCGATTAAATTTCTAGGTGAATGTTATTTTCATTGGTTATACTAGATGAAAGGATATATTTGGTTAATTTTTGGAAGAACAGTTCTATAGATTACGTTTTTGGTATAATAAGATAAAACTGTAGGACTAACCCTCACAATGTAATCATATGTACTGAGTAAAATACCTATGTGCGCAATGGGAATGGAACCATATTGTATAGAAATATATATGTATGCTTATGTGCCTATAACTAACTATACACAGAGCCATTGTTTTTATTTGAGATTTCCATCCATGTACCTATTAAACCAGAAT
>JZKD02S2216849.1:171993-183388 GCA_000966675.3 Picea glauca | reverse complement strand
GCCTATATAGCAACCTGCGAACATCCTTTTTTATAAGGTTTTTACATAGGAAAATGCAACTTCTTTTCTCAGGAAAAGTTCTTCTCCCTTCTCTCTTCAGGAACTCAGGCCATTGTGACCCCTCTGAAGGCAACAGATAGGTTTACATCATTAACGATCATAGGGATGACGAAAATAATGTGTAAAAATCTTGCAGTTGCAGTTGTAGTCTTAGAACCAATTGTAGTTGTAGTACTAGTTGAATTATCAGTTGTAGTACTACTTATAGTCACCCTTGAAATTTTCAAGAGTTGGTAATAATTACTGTTGTTGCCAGATGGTGCCACTACTTGCAAACACTATCAGAGGTATGTACGCACATATATTAAAATGGTTAAACTTTAAAGAGTATTTGAAGGAGAAGGGATCTCTTGCCATAGATCCAGAAGGATCTCAATATCCAACACATTCAGAAGAATAATTCAACTCAAGTTTGATTATTCTGATATGCATCTATTTGTTATGACATTATTTTGATTAGTGTTGCATGTTGAAGCTATGATTGAATTATTAGATGGATTAAAGTAGATATCATAGAGTTTATTCTCTAACCTAACCTTCTATCAAGAGAGCAAATTGTCCTAGTACAAAAGACATTTTGAAGAAAACACTTCTCATCTTGAGTAAAGGAGACTTGGAAGTAAAGTAACAACACACTCAAGGGCAAGACTCCAAGTTCCAAGAGAAATATCTTGTGTTAGTTCTAGGTTTCCCTGGAGGAATGTTGGATCATAACACTATGAGAATGTTGACCTCATTTCGTATTGCATTCCTTTACTTTAAAGCTACAAGTGATACCTCCAAAGGAGATACTATGATGATTGTTCATGTTATTGCTTTATATTATCAAAAGGATATTATTCTTGCTTGTTGTTTTGTTGTCCTTGTAATAACCCCGAGGAAGCTATAGTGAAGGTCATAGAAGGAAACCAGCTAAAGGAGAAACCATAAATGATTAAATCATCATTGGAAAAGAAGAAAATGGCTTGTATAAGCTAAATGGTCACTCATAAGCTGTCATGGTCCACGCCATTGAGAATCCATGTGAAATTTGGAATAGAAGATTAGCTGACATCAACCACAAGGTGCTACCATACATATGAAAAGATGTCACAGGTCTACTAGAACTCAAGTTTGACAATGAAGGTGTTTGCAATGGATGTGCACAAGGGAATAACGTCAATAACCCTTTTCCGAAGAGAGACAACAAAGCAGAAGGATTCCTAGAACTCATTCATTCAGATTTGTGTGGCCCAATGCCATCATCCTCCATCAGCGGGTATGTATACTATGCATCTTTTATTTATGATTATTCTCGTAAGACCTGGGTGTACGTTTTGAAATCAAAAGATGAAGTGTTTAGTAAATTCAAGAAATTCAAAGCCTTGATAGAGAATCTTTCCGAAAGAAATATCAAGATACTTGGGTCAGATAATGGAGGAGAATACAACTCAAAAGAGTTTGTGAACTTATGCAAATATGTTGGGATCAATAGAGAGCTCACCACTCCCTATAATCCTCAAAAAAATAGTGTAGCTGAAAGAAAGAACATAATGATAATGGAAGTTGTGAAGACCATGATCCATTATCAAGATCTTCCAATGTTCTTATGGGCAGAAGCAACAATGACAGCCATATATGTGCAAAATCAATTGTCCCATAGTGCACTTGGGTTCAAGACCCCAGAAGAGATGTTCACCGGAAAGAAACCAGAGGTAAGCCATATCAAAATATTTGGCTGCCTAGTATTTATACATATTCCGAAAGAGAAGAGAAACAAGCTACAACCCTAAGGAAAGAAGGGAATATTTGTGGGATATTGTGAGGTCTCCAAGGCCTTCAGGATTTATATACTAGGTCACCATCACATTTAGATCAATAGGGATGTGACCTTCGATGAATATGTAGCACTCAATAAATTGAGAAGATTCCATATTGAAGAAGTATCTGAAGAGGAACCCGTAATCGCTAGAGTTGCAGAATTAGTGAGGGAGGTTCCCAGAGCTGCAGAACCAATGAGGGAAGTTGTAACTTCCCCTGATGATGAAATTCTAGAAGATCATGACATAGTAGAATTTCAAGAACCTCCTTAGATGGAGATCTCCCATAAAAGAAAGCCTCCTTGGGAAAGAGATATTATTCAAGATGGAGTGAAGTATGGTGTTCCCGAAGGAACCATGAAACAGGTAAGGAGACCTAAGCCATTCTCCATTTATATGGATTTGATGTGTGATCTCCTAGAGAAAGAGCCTACTTTCTTTGAAGAATCCATTCAAAAGAAAGAATGGGCAGATGCCATGACAAAAGAATACCAATCCATAATAAAGAATCATGTATGGGAAATAGTTCCCACACCAAAGAGTAAGGATGTTGTATCTTCCAAATAGATTTTTAAACTAAAACATGTTGCTGATAAAAGTATTGAGAAGCATAAAGAAATATTTGTCGCTCATGGATTTTCTCAAAAGGAAGTCATTGATTATGAAGAGACATTCCCTCCTGTATCTAGATACACTTCGATTAGAACCATCATAGCCCTTCCAGCTAAGATGAAGTGGAAGTTACACCAGATGGACGTAAAGACAACCTTCCCAAATGGTGTCATCAAAGAAGAAGTGTATATAGAGAAAACACAAGGATTTGAAGTTGAATATAGGAAGTCTCATGTTTGCAAACTAAAGAAGGCTCTGTATGGATTGAAGCAATCTCCTAGAGATTCAAATGGTTGGATAGGTAGTTTCCTAACAAGCTTGGGCTTTACCAAGAGTAAAGCAGATTCTAACCTTTACTTAAAGATTATGAACGATGATCTAGTGATATTATTGTTGTATGCTGATGACTTATTCTTAACTAGAGAAGAAAATATCATCACTAAATGTAAGAAGAGGCTCGCCTCAGAATTTGAGATGAAATACCTTGGCCTAATGAATTATTTCTTAGGTCTTGAGGTATGGCAGAGTCCAGAAAGGATCTTACTAAACCAAGGGAAGTATGCGGTCAAAATCGTGAAGTGATTCGACATGTTAGAGTGCAAGTCCATGAATACACCCATGGAAATGAGGCTGAAGTTGTTGGTCAACACTTCGTCAGAATTGATTGATGCCACACTGTATAGATAGATCATTGGATCGTTGATGCACCTAATGAACACCAGACATGATATTAGTTTTGTCATGAACACCTTGAGTCATTTTTTGGTAGAACCCAAACATGTTCACCTATTTGTTGTAAAACATGTGATGAGGTACCTTAAAGGTACATTAGATTGTGGTCCCAGCTATGATGGAGATCATGATTTCACACTGAGTGGATACACAGATTTAGATTGGGCCGGAAGTGTCTCTGGCAGAAAGAGCACTTCACGATGTTTTTTCCGTTTGGGATCAGCCATGATCTCATGGCAGAGTAGGAAGCAATCCAACATTTCTCTTAGTACAGCAGAAACAGAGTACATTGTTGCGTGTTATTCCAGCTACAAAGCTATATGTCTTCATAAGTTATTGACTTGTCGATTTGAACTAGAGATGGAAGAAACCACGATCCTATGTGACAACCAAAGATGCATACATATGATAGAGAATCTTGTATTCCATGACAATTCAAAGCACATAGAGATCCGATATCATTACATCCATGACATGGTGTAGAGAGGAGCCATAAAGCTCCAGTACGTTAGCACAGATGAATGGGTTGTCGATGTGTTGACCAAGGCTCTATCTCATGTAAATTTTGAGCACTTTTGAGATAATATTTGTAAAGTCCAAAAGGAGCTTCCTCGAAATGGGGAGTAGTGTTGTGATGAGATATACCTAGTACTATTCTTCCAGCCTAACCGCTGTGATGTAAAGCCAATTTAGTATCTTGCTTCCATATTTATTGTTGCGACATAAATCAAGATGATAAGATGAGATGTGACTAGTACTATTCTTCCATATTGATAGCTATCATGTAAATCTAGTTTAGTATCTTTGTTCAAGCTTTATTGTTGTGACGTAAAGCAAGACGATGAGATGAGATGTGACTAGTAATGTGCTTCTAGCTTAATAGTTGTGATGTAAACATAGTCTAGTATCTTGCTTGTAGATTCATTATTGTGATGTAAAGAAATATGATGAGATGAGATGTGACTATTATTGTGCTTCCATATTGATAGTTGTGACGTAATGTCAATCTAGTATCTTTCTTCTAGCTTTATTGTTGTGACGTAAAGAAAGACGATGAGATGAGATGTGACTAGTATTGTGCTTCCAGCTTGATAGTTGTGACATAAAACCAGTCTAGTATCTTGCTACTAGCTTGATTGTTGTAACGTAAAGCAAGCCGAGTATGTTGCTTCCATCTTGATTGTTGTGACATAAAGAAATATGAGTATCTTGCTTCCATCTTGATTGTTGTGAAGTAAAGCAAGATGAGTATTGTGCTTCCAACTTGATAGTTGTGATGTAATGTCAGTCCAGTATTGTAATGATGAGCGAGCCTCGTGTTGTGATGATGATGTATTAGTTTTATACTAATCCATATTGATTTAGATGATGATTGAATTCCTTTGAGAATGACAATGTTGTCGATGAGAAAACTTCTGATGATTTATTGATACACCATTTAGTGTTCCAAGATGATATTGATGATGCTGTCCTCTCACCCACCTGATGTTGTTGATGATGTTGTCCTCTCTCTCGCCTGATGTTGTTGAAGAACACCCTTCTTGTTAAGAGGGAGTGTTGAAATAATGTAACTACAAAGTGTATTCTAATTATTATTGTGGAATTATTCATTTAGATCAATCCCCATTGCGGATTGATCATGTCGGCTATTATAAAACACCAAATCTCCTTTTGCGGATTGGTCAAATCATAATTGTAATAGGAAAAATAGCAAGTCAGCCCCAAAATATATTAAAGAGGCCCCAGAATATATTTAAGATGTTTATAACCACCCAGATTGAGAAGTCACCCCTGGCAGTAAAGTGACACTTCCACACGTGCCAAAATTGTATAAATAAGGAGGCTAGTGCCTCACTTAGACACACACTCACTTGTTCATTGAGAGATAAGTTTCAGAGCTGCAGTTGGAGAAGAGAGAGAGAGAGAGACATTCTTGGGAGAATTTTTTTTGTATTTGTTTGAGTTATCTCTTGTCATTGTATTGGCTATCTATAGTAAGGAATTTTTGTTAGGTTTTCTTCCCCTTGAGGGTTTCCCAGGATAAATGATGTGTCTCTTGTGATTGTGTATTTATCAGTGATCCTATCTTATGATATTGTTATCCAGTGAAATGCAAAGAACTCGAATAATAGCTTAAACATTAACAGGAGATGTGGGTACAAGCTTGGATCGGATAAATGTAGTAGTGGATGGCCGACAAACTGACCATCAGTCCTCTATGGTGGAAATCGAAGGTAAAATCAATAAAACTCATATTTCTATTTTAATTGATCCTGGAGTTACATTGAGTTATATCACTCCTCGTATTGTTGAGTCAAATAAAGTTAAGAAAACAAGACATGCAAAATATTGGCTCGTACAATTAGAAACAAGAACAAAAAGAAAATTTGTCGACTTCATTTATGATTATGAGTTCAATTTAGGTGGTCAAAACATAAAGAAAAATCTGAACATTCTACCATTAGGGTCTTATGATGTAATTATCGAGATGGATTGGTTAGAAAAGCATAAAGTAGTGTTAAATTGTTATGAAAAATTACTTAAGTATAAATACGAAAATTACACTGCTAGGACAGTTCAAGGGATACAAAAACAAGTATCAATTAGACAAATTTCAACAATGCAATTCAAGAAATGCATGCGAAAGGGGTGTCAAGTTTAAGCCATCCAACTAACAAACCTGTTAGCAAAAGGAAATAAAACCAACTTGGAGGATTTTGTTGTTCTGCATGATTTCAGAGACATGTTTGTTGATGAAATACATGAATTACCCTGAAGGAAGGCGATAGACTTTTCTATCAACCTACTACCCAGTTCAACCCCTATCTCTAAGGAACCTTACCAAATGAGTTTGTCAGAATTAACAGAACTAAAAATTCAACTGCAATAATTATTGGACAAAGAATATATTAGACTGAGTGTTTCACCATGGGGAGTGCCAGTCGTCTTTGTGAAAAAGAAAGACAGAACTCTGAGATTATTCATCTATCACAAACAATTAAACAAGATGACTATTAAGAATAGGTACCACTTACCTAGGATAAATGATCTGTTCGATCAAGTAGATGGGGCAAATATTTTCTCGAAATTTGATTTATGATCTGGTTATCATCAGGTTAGGATAAAAGATGAGGACATAAGTAAAACAACCTTTCGAATGAGATATGGACATTACCAATTTGTGGTTATACCTTTCAGACTCACTAATGCACCAACCCCATTATGTGTTTAATGAATAGTATTTTCAGTCAGTACTTGGACAAATTCGTGTTGGTATTTATTGACGATATTCTAGTATATTCTAAAACAGAAGAAGATGACAAAGAACACTTAAGGATAGTTCTTAAAACTTTAAGGAAGAACAAACTATATGATAAATTCAATAAGTGTGATTTTTATCAGAAGAAAATACAGTACCTAGGACATGTAATATTTGTAGAAGGCATTGTAGTCAATCCTGAGAAAAAAAGAGACATCATGGAATGGTCGATACCTAAGGATGTAAAAGACATCTAGTCATTCATGGGAATCATCGGATATTACCGCAGATTTATAAAGAGATTTTCCAAAATTGCGTACCCTATCACAACATTAAAAGAGAAGGGGACCAAGTTTAACTGGTCACAAAAGTGTCAAGACAATTTTAATAAGTTAAAGGAGTTGTTAACAACCACACCCATTTTAATGGTAGTAGATCCAGAAAAAGACTTCATTGTTTGTGTAGATGTGAGTAAAGAAGGACTAGGTGGTCTCCTAACTCAGGAAGGACACGTTATTTGTTATGAGTCCCAAAAACTAAAGGATCACAAATGAAACTACATTACTAATAACTTATAGTTGGCAGTTGTAATACAGGCCTTAAAAATGTGGCAGCACTACATAATGGGCAGAAGATTTCTATTATTGACAGATAATAGCGGTATGAAATATTTGTTTAGTCAGTCATACCTTAATGCAAGGAAATAAAGATGGCTAGCCTTCTTGAGCGAATTTGACTTTGAGGTAAGACATATCAAGGGTAAGGAAAAAAAAGTAGTTGATGCTTTGAGCAGAAGAGTTCATGGGTTGTTTGAAATAGACATTAGCAAGGAAGAAAGAAATTTTGAACAGAAGGTAAAGGCTGCAGGTAATAAAAAAGAAAATTACACTAAAACAGTGGTAGAATTACAGAACACGACCAAAAATTTAGACAAAAAAGATCTAAGTATGGACAGAAATGGGCTACTACGATTTAAATATAGAATATACATACTAGATTCTATAGAGTTAAGGTTAACAGTTTTGGATGAAGTTCATAAGAAACCATATTTTGGTCATCCAGGATACCAAAAAATGATAACAACACTAAGAAATTTATTTTATTGGCCTAATATGAAGGGCGAAATAGTAGAATACTTATCTAAGTGTCAATATTTTCAGCAATTAAAAGCTAAACGCCAGCATCTAGTCGACCTATTATAGCCCTTACCGATGCCAGACTAGAAATGGGAGACTATATCCCTAGACTTTATTACAGGTTTGCCTAGAACTCAGAAACATAATGATCAATTATGGTGGTAATCTATAAAATTAGTAAGTTTGCACATTTTATTACTGTAAATTCTACTTTTAAAGCTGTTAACATCGCTGAAATATCCATGAAATAAATTTTTAGATTGCATGGTATTCCAAAAAAAGTGATTTCGGATAGAGATGCAAAATTTACATCTTCTTTTTGGAAAGAATTGTTTACAGGGTTAAATACTAAATTGAATTTCATCACGAGTTATCATCCACAAATAGATGGATAGACTAAATGAACAAACCAAATCATAGAATATATGCTCTGCGTGTATGTAAGAACAAAACCAAGTAA
The DNA here is from genome assembly GCA_000966675.3 of Picea glauca. NCBI lineage: Eukaryota > Viridiplantae > Streptophyta > Pinopsida > Pinales > Pinaceae > Picea > Picea glauca. The sequence continues at coordinate 175,330 of JZKD02S2216849.1, read as the reverse complement.
GTGGGAAGACTACCTGCACTTGGTAGAATTTGCATATAACAATGGGTACCAAACTTCAGCTAAAATGAGCCCTTTCAAGGTACTCTACAACAAAAAGTGTATGACTCCAATTAGATGGGATAACCTAGTTGAAAGACTTATGGTTGGACCCGACATGCTCCCGAAAATGGAGAACATGGTAAGAAAAGTACAATAGAACTTAAAAGAGGCACAGGACATACAAAAACGTTACGCAGACCAGAAAAGAAGACACTTGGAATTTCAAATGGGAGACCATGTCTATTTAAAAGTCAAAGCCTAGAAATTTTCACTGAAGTTAGGGAATTGTGCCAAGTTGGAACCCAGGTTTTGTGGGCCTTTCAAGATCTTATCTTGAATTAGACCTGTAGCATACCAAATTTCACTTCCTACCAATCTAATAATTCATAATGTATTTCACGTTCCTTTGTTAAAGAATTATGTTGTTGGCCCTACTCATATGATCGATTAGAGCTTGGTGCAGGTGGAACCAGAAGGCAAGTTCCAAGCACAACCTTTGCACATTTTGGGCCAGAGAGAAATAACACTTCGGAACAGAGTCGTCGCCCAGGTATAAGTGCAATGGAATCACTTTATCCCTGAGGAGGCCACTTGGGAGTTGGAGGGAGATTTATAGAAATATCATCCAATATTGTTCCAAAAAAGGAACGAACATTGAGGACAATGTTTTATTGAAGGGGGAAATGATGTAACATCCCCAAAAATAAATTATTTTTAAGTTTGAATTTTCTTAGGAAATTATTTTTTGTTTTTAGTAAATTCGAAATTTGGAAAATTTTTACCATTTATGGAAATTTTGAATATTGAATTTAGTTAATTGTAATTAATGATTACGAATGTTGGGAAAAGATATGATTTGACCCAACTAACTACTTTGACTATGACACTTGTATGAAAAAAAAAAAATTATAATTATTGTTGAAGGACAAATGGAACAACCATGTTAAAATCAACTGGCCATGAATCCATAAGTGGGGAACATATTGGAACTACCTCAGGGATGATTTTTACAAGTGGAAAATCAAGAATTTGGCCATTGGAAGCCCCTGAAAATTAGGAATTTCCAAGGGGGGGAAAAATACCTACGAAAAAATGACTTTGGATATATGGCATATGGGAGGAGGCATGATGTTGCCTAGTATGCGGGGGAAAAAATGAATTATCTCTTTCTGTTATGAACACTATATTTGGAGTGTGAGGCAAGGAGAAGTAGATGAAACTGAAGAACTATTGCTGAGGAGAGGTTCTGAGTTCTCCCTCATGGATTCATGGTCAGGCTAGGGGGGGAGCGAGACAAGTGATTTGGTTGTTCTGTTCTAAGGTTGGGAGGAACGTGGCTACTTATTTTGTTATTCAACAACTATTCAGATATGTCATCCTACCTTTCTCTCTGGTTGAATTTTATATGGATAATAATTGATAGCTTTCATCTATTTAATTATGGATATAAGTATTTTTATGGATGAAAACATGGTTGACTGTTGTTGAAATTAAGGACTAACCAAAATGCCTCTAAACCAATTATGAATGAATCATCTCTGTTGGATTAGATTTCTAGGTGAATGTTGTTTTCATTTGTTATACTAGATGAAAGGATATGTTAAGCCTTAATATTGGCTCATTACCCCTTAATTGGTGCATATTATATTAGTAATGTTATTTTATTTATGTTGGCTTTAGGCCATTAGTTGTAATTATACCTCCTAGTCTTCTATATATATCAAGGAGACATTTTCATTTTGAATCATCTTGTACTTGAAAATTTAAGTGGGGTAAAAGGAGGTTGCCCCCTCAAAGAGGCTTATTATCTGAAATTATCTCTTTGTCAAGGCATTGAGTACTTTTTCTAAGGTTTTTCTATGCTATATTGATATTTGGTTCTTAACATATGGTATCAGAGCTCAAGGTCTTGGGGTTTCGCTGCTACATCCGAGACACCTTTGAATTTTCTCTATAACTATTTTTCTACAACGTTGTAGAAGGAACAACTTGGAAGATATTTAGTAGACAGATCAAGGTACATTGGGTTCAAAATTCATCTCCTGAGGCCTTATACTTTCGGATATACATCCTGTACAAGATAGGGTTCTGGAATCATCCTGAAATGAGTCATTGCAAAATTTTCACTATAAAACCTTTTCTGTAACGTTTCAGACCCTAAAATACAGAGACTATTTATAGAAATTAGTAAGGTATCTCTTGTAAGAATTTCAGCTTCTGGGTCATCTTAAATTTGTAGATACACCCTGTGTAAGATAGGGTATCTCACAAGTCCTATTAACTAGTCTCAAGAAGGTGTTCGACGTAAAACAATCATAACTTCCTCCTAGAGTATCCAAATTGAGTGGGACTAGTTGCATTGGATCATGGATAGTCATTAGTATTTCTGGTACGAGTTTCACAATTTTATAGGAATTATTGTGTGCGGGGCATGATATACAAGTCAGATCTCCTGGAAAGGCCAAAAATCGACAAGTTGTGCGGAAGTTATCATAACATCCACTTGGCACACCCAATTTTGATCAGACCTGTGGCATTGCAGAGAAAATATATCAGAGAACTACATGAAAGAAAGTTTCATACCTATAAGGGCCAAAAATTGGGAGATACAATAGAAGAAATATTGTCTAGCAGAACCACCACAAAATCAAGGCTCAAAAGTGATACTTGGCTCACATGCCACCAAGAAAGGGAACTTCTACACTAGATAAGCCTCCATAAAATCCTACTTGGACTCTTGATGAAGGTGAAGAAATACGTAGGGACATAATTTGACTACAAAAGAAGATGTATTCAATGGAAGCTATGATGGATACTAAGATGGATGATTTAAAAGGAGAGATCATGGAAGTATTGAAAAATTTCGTAACAGAGAAGACACCTGAAAGTAAAAATGCATCCCATGAAATTCATGATGAGGACACAAGGAAGGTGAATCAAGAATGGAGAAACTCCAACTTTGGTTTGAAGACCAACCATGTTCCTAACATAGATATGAGGAAGTTTGATGGGAAGGACCCAATCACATGGATACCTCAGATGGAGCAATTCTTTGATCTCCATAATGTGCCACATACACAAAGGTACAAATTGCTTCATTATATTTAGAACCTAATCAATTTGTATGGTATCGATGGCTTTGTTCTCGCAAATCACTCGTTACTTGGACAATTTTCATGGAATAAATGATAGCACACTATGAGGATACAAGGAGCAATACCTTCTTTAGCCAATTGATAAATCTCATGCAAAAGGGTTCAGTTACCGAGCACATTGAGAACTTCCAAAGATTGAATAT
>JZKD02S2216849.1:148811-168954 GCA_000966675.3 Picea glauca | reverse complement strand
ATACAAATTGGAGTTGCCTGCATCTTCACGAGTACACCCAGTTTTCCATGTTTCATGCTTAAAGAAATTTATAGGCGACAAGATCCCAGTTCAAACTATATTGCCAGAACTTGACAAGGAAGGAAAAATCACATTGGACCATGAAGCCATAACTGACACAAGAATTCACTAGCTGAGGAATAGATCCATTTCAGAGTATCTCAATAAATGGAGGAAGCTACCGATTGAAGATTCCACTTGGGAAGATGAGTCTTTTATATAAAAGCATCCAAAGTTACTCAAGTGTTGCGGAAAACAATTGTCTCAAGGGGAGGGGCATGTTAAGCCCTAATATTGGATCATTACCCCTTAATTGGGGCATATTATATTAGTAATGTTATTTTATTTATGTCGGATTTAGGCCATTAGTTATAATTATACCTCCTAGTCTCCTATATATACCAATGAGACATTTTCATTTTGAATCATCTTGTACTTGAACATTTAAGTGAGGTAAAAGGAGGTTTCCCCCTCAAAGAGGCTTATTATCTGAAATTATCTCTTTTTCAAGGTATTGAGTACTTTCTCTGATGTTTTTCTATGCTATATTGATATTTGGTTCTTAACAAGATATAATTGGTTAACTTCTGGAAGAACAATTCTATAGATTAGGTTTCTGGTATAATAAGATAAAACTATAGGACAAACCCTCACAATGTAATCATATGTACTGAGTAAACTAACTATGTGTGCAATGGGAATGCAACCGAATTGTATAGACATATATATGTATTCTTATGTTCCTATAGGTAACTATACATAGAGCCATTGTTTTTATTTGAGATTTCCATTCATGTACCTATTAAACCATAATCAAAACGAAACACTATGTATGATAGAAATCACAATCAATATATATATATATATAGAAATATAGATATATTTATGTAGATATATATTACAGTTGGAAACCATACAACATGAATTATAATGGAAATAAACATCTATGGATTTATTCCATAAAGTTTTTAGATGCTATACACATGAGAAAAACAGAATACCTATTTTCCTATTTTTACAATTTTTCCATTAGATCAAATCTATACAGGTTCGGTTATTGATAAACATATTTCTCTGTTCTGATATAAGATAATGAAGAAATAAAAGGTTTTCTAAAGGACAAATAATCCAAAGACATACAAATTGCGTAAGCATATAACTAAGTTTGTAAATTCCGCAACTACATGAATAACCAGAGAAAAATTGTTCGAATTGTTTTATAAGATCAAAATAATCCCAAGAGTAGATGTAGAGTAAAATCTCAATACATGAATACATCTTAATAGCCGAATAAAGAGTCCTAAGGACAAGAACATCTAATATATAGGAATAAATACTTTGAAGTGGTAAATATTTCAACCATGTCACAGTAAGGGGATTGACCCTTATGTACCTCTAAGAAGAGGGAATGTAGAAATAACCAGTTGCATAGGATTCTAGTACAATTTCTCCCCAGAATAATTGTATGCTAGGAATAATTTATCTCATTCAATAGAACATGAGATACTATTTTTGTGGAAGAGCACAGTAAACAGGAACCCAAATATCTCTTGCACCAATTGATGTCTTGGAATCCAAATATATCGAAGGCATAGAGATACCAAGAAGGCTTTATTAGTATCAATTAGCAAAATAAAATAACTGCAAAAAATTTATCATGCAAATGAATTTTTCAGACTATACTTAGTTGATGGATTTTAGAAGTAGATTTCATCCTTCCTCCTTGTATCCATGGAAAGATCGTCGTAGACTCAAAAGGGTGGAGAGGTATAAGAGTCTCCCTATGGGTACCCTCGGAGTTAAACAAGGTCCCATCATTAGATTGTAGCAAACAAAGTTTGAATCATTCGTTTTTATAAAATAAGTGAATAATCATATGCTAAACAAGAGTAACTAATAAGTATTGTACATTACTAAACATGAACTATAGGTTCACCCTTTTTACCACATATTAAGAGTTCCTAACTAATTTTAATTTGGTTGAAAAGAAAACGAAATGAAGTCACATATAGAATCTTGATCAAATGGGAGATCCTTCCCTTGAAACAATTTTAAAATAATAACAAAATAGAGTTAGACATCCAAGACTTTTAGATCACGGCCGAGGGTAACTCCTTGTCCATACTTGAGAACTTCAGGGTAAGGGTATACAACAGAAGGCTAAAAAAATTGTAATTTCATACTTATAAATTTATATGCGTTGCAAAATAATAATAACAGTTGTGTTACATAGACCATACTTAATATGACTCATTAAAATGAATCTGGAGGGTAGGTTTACGAAGGTTAATTTCATCACTTGGATTTAACTCTTAGTTTCAACCCTTGCTCTGAGCATTCATTGGGAATGTGAAGAGAATGTTACCAGTCGAAGTAGCACATGATTAGTTAGGCAGAGAGGACACTCTCTGCTTGAGGTAGATAGGGTTATAGAGAAGACACCCTATGTCTTTTTCTAAACAAACAAAAACCTTAGGTAAGCACCAGAGAGATGCACCAGAGAGAATTCTTCTTTGTGTAACAATAACTGAAGGGAAGACTAAAATTTAGGATCAGCATAAGATAATTGACCTTCCACATGATCAAAGAGTCTAGTATCCCACTAACGAATATAACCCAAGAAAACTCATGCAATATACAGTTAATACTAAGAATCCAAACTATGCATTGTCAAAGTAACATTGTCTTCGAAGGGCTCAGATAAAGGACTACCTTCCATAAACAAAACATTTATTATAATACAGAGGGTTTCCAAAATTATTAACCAGAAGCTCTTACCTCGCTTAAAGTGGTTCCCGGTGGTAGTGGTCTGCCAAATGTATTTCCACCAGAATGATCCAACATCATAAGCATTGGAGATACATAGAGAAAGAATCGATAACCAGGGTAACCTTGAACAAAGTCACATGACACACAGAGCCAAGATCAAGAATGAAATAGTAGCCTTCGGGAAAATACTATATACTAGTCTATTGGCGATTAATGATGGTGTGTACTTAAGCATCGTGGTAGGGCAAGGTAGAGAAATTTCAGATGGGCACATTAAAACACGTGATAGTCTCGAGGAAGTGCATTACAGAACTCCTTAAATGCTTGGGTAGAGTCTATTACACCATTGTGATCATATCCAAGATAATCCTGCCTCAGAACATGGAAAAATCGTAATGAGGGACAATATGGACTTTCATTTTAATCCTTATCTCTAGTTTGGTTAGAGTTCTTTTACGTTCATAGGATCTGTTACGAAAGGAAATATCTTATGCGAAAGTTAGTCCAGATGGGAACGAAAGTTAAGCATGAGTGAATAATATATATAACCAACCCTTAGTTACCTCCTTCCAAATCGTTACACTTGCATGTAATGGCTATCACATTGATTATAATTCGTTCATTAAGTATCTGTCACCTAATCCCGAGGCAATTTTTTTTTTCACTTCAGAATTTAAGAATGTTCATACGTTGATACCCCCCCCATAGTATGCCTTACTTGCGTGATCAGAAGTATAGTCTATGTTATGGTGACATACATATATATAAATAGTTGGTACATATCAATGAGTCATAGTTGATGAGTAGTTGACACATGATTGGAACATACTTGGTACATGGTTGGATGCCCTTGTTTATGGTATAGGTTGATTACAGGTTGTTTGGTACAGGTTGGTTCATGGTTGATGCACTTGTTTATGGTACAGGTTGATTACCAGTTGAGGTACAGGTTGATGCATGGTTGATGCATCGTTCAGGTTTATTGGTATAGATTTACAATGGTATATCTCACAGTGATAGTGTGACAGTGGTTCCATCATTCTACTTCTACTTCAGGGTGGTTGGATGATGCAAGGATAGGTGGTTGTAGCCACCTTCTAGTTGTATCCAGAGAACATAGGGGGTTGTATCCTCCTTTTGGTTGTAGCTAGAGAATAGGGGAGTTGAAGCTTCCTTCAGGTTGTAGCCTAAGAAACAATGGGGTTGGAGCCTCCTTCTAGTTGCAACTGGAACACAAAGGAAGTTTGTGCTTCCAATGAATGTAATTATTCAAGACATATAAGAAAAATCATTTCGTGGTTTTCTCCCGCTTTGGGTTTCCATGTAAAACACTGGTGTACTGTGTATGTGTATGACTGTTTATTTTTTAATTGCTCATTATTGGATGCTAATTCTACATTTAAATAAAACTTGGATTATTTGGTTAAAAAGGATTAGATTGCTCTATTACTGATTCACCCCCCCTCTCAGTAATCCAACATATACCTCCAACATGAAGGTCTGCATGGAAGTCTTCCAACTGAAGGGGAACACTCTTCTATGGTGGAAGACGCTCCTGCCACATTTGAACATGGTCATTGAAGACGTCTCATGGGAACTATTCGAGGAACGGTTCTGAGAGAGGTACCTATCAAAAAAACTCATTGAGCATCAACTCAACGAGTTCAACGCCTTGCGACAGGGTGGTCATATGGTGCCTGAGTATGAAAAATCATTTCATGGTTTTCTCTCACTTTTGGTTTCCACGTAAAAAACTGGTTTACTGTGTATGTATATCATTGTCCATTTGTTCATTTTGTATTTAATCTGCATTTATTGGGTGATAATGCTACATTGATATAACACTTGGATTATATGGTTAAAAGGGATTAAATTTCTCTATTACTGATTCACCCCCCCTCTCAGTAATCAAACAATAATAAAATTTCTTAGCTCATATGTTTTGAATATGGACAATATAACAATACTTTAAAAAAATAATTTATTTTTGATTCCATGTAACTTGTATTTGCTTTTTTTTTATTAAAAGTAAAAAAATATTAAAAAGTGATGTTGAATTTTTAAAGTATGTTGTGATATTTTCATGGAAATATGTATTACCTTGTGCTTTGAGTGATAAAGTAATATTTAAAAGGTAAGAATTTAAGGGTTGATTTTATGATTTTTTGTATAGTAACGATGAGCTTTTTTACCACTTTATAAAAATGTGTCATTTTCAAACCCCAATTTTATAATGGGTGCTATCGGTATAAGTAATTTTCAATTTGATTGTTGATTTTTCGGTTTTGGTTTTAATGGTACCAAATGCTAAACATACGATTTAAAATTATCTAAAATTTTAAAGTTTTGAAAATGAATATTTCATAAAATAATTTTTTTATGTTTATTTTAAGGTTTTTCTGAGCTACTATCTGAGTTTTGAAGGCCATGTTTGAAAAATGTTGTGATTTTGACCCCAATTAAGAACATGGTTCTACCAGTAGCACCAYGTTTTGATTTGGGGGTTGATTTTGATGTTTTTTATGMAAAAGTATGGGTTTTTTGGGCCATAGTTATCGTTTTGGGGTCACTGTTCTCGTTAATACCGTAACTTTGTTATATCCCTTTTCATTCCAATATATTTTGAAACAAATATGATAAAGGGTCTGATCTTTCTTGGGTACCCCAAACTTTAGCTAATCCCAATGAAAAGTTTAAGCCCCCCCATGATCAGGGCATCTGAGTTAAGAAAGGAATTACTTATCATATTTTCCCAATACTAAACATGATCAAGATAAGGCCCATATGTATTTATCACTGAGAAATTTATCCCAAATTTTGAGAAAAGAATATCAGGTCCTAGGCTCGACTCGAAGCCCCACATATTTAGCATTTTCACCATTTTTTTGTTCCAACCTAAATCCATTCCCCCATATCACCTACTTTCATCCAAACTTGAGAAGATCCAATTCATTAATAAGGCTTAAAGAAGGGAGGAAACATCATAACTCATCCCCAAGGTTTCCTGAAGAAAAATAATGTTAGGATGGTTGGATTCCATGAACCATTTAAGGGCTAATTTGTTTTATGGGCTTGCCACACCCCTACAATTAAAAGAGATAATTTTTATGGGGGAACTCCTCATGGGGTTGTCATTCTCTAAGTGCCCCTTTTATATTTAACTTCTTACCAACAATGGGGTCAACTAGGGCCCTTTTCTTTGCTTTTGAGAAAAAAGACTTTTGCCCCCACCCCAAGCCACCACTAGGTGGGATAGGGTGGGATAGGATTAATACCAATACCTTTGGTTTTTTTGGGAAGAATAGAGGAAGAGGAAGAGTGTATAGACTGATTCCTCAGTTGGTATGTAATGGTATCCTTCTCTAAGTCCATCAAGGAACCATAAGTATCACTATTTTTTACATTAGAGTAAGATGATTAGGGGAGGGAGAAGGAGAAAAGAGAAAGTGGGGAATTGAAGCTTGAAGAAAAGGACTCAATACCCTCATAAGGAAAGGAATATATTTTCAATGACCCCATCCAATGTTTGCCTAAAATAGATAAAAAAATTATAATAATGCTAATGGTTGTAAGAGGAATGTAATGCATACCCAAATGGTCAACATAATTCCCTTGAATCATCCTAACATGTGGACTTTTCAAGAAATTTGGAGTTCTAAATCCTACTCCTTCCTTTTCAGTAGAAGATATTGATCCAATTTTCATTTCACCTCTCGAATTCCCATGAGGAACAAGATATGGATCTTTCACCCATGCCCCCATAGATTGTTCAGAGAGCTCATTCCTTTGCGACATCAGTTTATTCTTTGAAACAACCCTATCGTTATGAATACAAGAGAAATAATAGTGAAATTTTTGTTTTCCAAAAATAGGACAACAATGACGATTGCAGCTAGACGACACAACTGGTAGCGAGCACCATGCCCATAGAATAGGAAACAACAAACTAACACTCCACACACTAGCACCAGGGAAACTGGATGACACATGCATAGGACAACGAGGAGGAACGAATACCCGCCTGACACGACATGACGCGCCTACAAGCTAAGGGACCGCTACCCCTCACAACACTTCGACCTTGGAGAACCAGACTAGAACCTCCGAGTGTGCTAACCAAAGGCATGAAGGTGTTCCACCCAACACCCAAGACAACTTACATCACTTGTCACACTCACACAACACGTACCGACTCAGACCAAGTGCTCATTTGCCGCTATCCAAGAGGGCGCACCATGATTCTCTCATCATGAATCATGTCATCCCTAGGCAATCGACGTGTCGATAACCTTGGCGCAATAGCTACTATCTTGTTTGAGGACTCTAGATAGACCGATGCACTAGGAGCTAAAATAACTGACCAGGAGTCTACGCCTATGCCCACAACCTCAACAACAGGTCGTCAAGATGCAAGGTGTCATTATTCAATAACAAAAATGCATGCTATTACATGTCCTTGTCAACAAAAAAAACTATTATCGGTTAAGCGAGATGCTTAGGTGTTGAGGAGTGAATTATCAGAAGGTTATCATTATGATGAAGGTGACCCACTCAAGCGACCAAAAAGCACAAAAGTTACCATTATTCCAACAGGTCAAGGGTGATCTAAAAGCACTTAAATGAGTAAACTACCTCACACTCCAGGAGCTAAGATGATTATAAAGTAAATTCCTTCGCTCTCTAACTTGGCAAGTCCAAGTAAATGCGCAAAAACCACCTAGAATAACCATGGAACAATATATAACTATCATTCCCAGTTTAACGTTTAACTATGTTAATCAACTCTCTTAACAACATTAATCTATGACACGATCCGCTATGTGTAAACATTCTGAAATTATGACACCACCAACACTATTAATTACACTCGTTGTCCCACAACACTAAAGGTATTAATACATCATGAGTTGTCTAAAGAATTCCACTCGATAGCCCTATTCGAGGAACACGGGTTCCTTCACTTTGGAAAAATTATCGTATCAGAAGCATTCTTGTGTATTCAATTGCAGCGAGTAGGCTGGGAAGAAGATAAGGGACATGCTACCATAATCAATGCTACCATAAGCCTGGGTAAATCACATTAATTATTGAATGCTAAGTCCATCAATTTTACTGCCAAGATTTACTATAGGTAACAAAAAAAATTCGTGTCAAAATCAGGGTGGTGTGGAAATCGCTTCCCAAGCGTTGTAGGTAAACGTTGTCCCTGAGGCAATTAAGACACCCCAACTCAATGCTTCGTCATTAGCTGGGAAATAAAGGGAAAAAACACTACCATAAGGTTGTCCATCAAAAGGTTTGTTGTCAGGAAGCATTGAGAACACCAACAGGGAAAGCAACCAATACCCAGTCATAACGCATCTACCACCAGGTTACCACGCGTCGACACTTGCAATCTACATGAATGGAATTCATAGGCTACTTTTAAAAACATAGATGAGCCATAAAAGTCTGAGTAACAGTAAGGCTAAGACTAAATTAGGAAAGGTAAGGGTGTCACGAAAAGAAAAAAAACGCTAACAACAAAAATTTGTAGACCAACGTTGCACCTGCTATGAAAGACTCCACAAAAGACGTTGAGTCCAAAATCATGTCACCATGTGTGGGTGGAATAACTGCTATCCATGAAGTGACTATCTAGAAATTAAAGGTACTTGGTCTCCATTCACAGGCGTAGGGGCGAGGTCAAGACAACCATTAGCATGCCATCAGTCGCTACATGAAAACACACTGATCATTCGCTATAGGAAAGTGAGCTACAAGAATGATTGTTTTGTGCTTAATTCCAGTTAAAGTTTGTTGAATCGGTGGAGGCATCCATCTAATTACACAACACACTTTGCTTTGAAATGGGTGAAAAATCTACTTTGTGTTCAAATTTCATCGACCAGTGATAATAATAGAATCACATTTTATCTATTGTTGTTATTATTTAAAATTCACAAATAATGATAACTGAATCACGTTTATCTATTGTTGTTTTAATCTTGGAGCTCGCATGATCCATAAAAAAAAACTATACCAGAATTATAAATGGGTGACACCTAGCAATTATAAATCGCTACTTCAGATATGTTACAGAAGCACTAATTGTTGTAGGGAAGATATAAAAATTATAAAACAATTAATATTGGAGAACGTACAATTGCTTTTGTGCAATCAGTAACTCAATGTCAGGATGTCTAAGAAAAATGCAGTCAAAAATTCGCTCATTAGAAGTATCAATCACAGTATCAAGGTATCAATCGCAATATCAGAATCACTTTCACTAAATCATAATCACTGATTTTTAGCATAAGAATGACGCTAAGTTTTATCATTAAATTCATTGTTAATAAAAGGTAAAATTCACAGTAAATAACAAGAGTTACTCCAATCACAGAATTACGATAAATTCATGGTAAAAGACTAGGAAGGCCTGTCAATTCTGTGATAAAAGCACTAGGGATTTCGGTAAAAAAAAAACATGCTTAAAATTTAGTGATAAGACACGTTGTGTACAGTGATAAAGAACTCTTCAATTTCAGTGATAAACACATGCAGATAAACGTTGAAGGAGGCTGGTCTACACCGTCTATTTTGCAGAGATACTAATAATCTAACAAACAATTCGCTAAGGTTTCTTTATCTCAAAAACACCATCCAAGACCAGAGTATAAATTCTCCCACTCCCTACATTCAAATTTCAGAGAACCGTTAATCGTTGGCCAACAGAATTACAAGCGCAGAGCTAAATTATCCATCAATGCATAAACGCAGCGTAAATTGTTTTATCCATCGCTCCCAAAAATGCAGTCAAGAATGTAAAAATGCACAGAACGGTAAGAAAAGTGCAAGGATCCCATGGGAATCCATTGAAAGGATCACAGAGACTTTATCCTCCCGACACAGAGAAATTCCAGCAAGGTATAAAATGCACAGTGGAACGAAAGGCTATGCTAACGACAAAATTACAGGGTTAGTAAAACACATCAAAGAGCAAGACAAAAACTGCCTAGGGACAACAATAGAGGTAGACAACTGATGGGTTCTTCCTTCACTTCATCATCCTTGCACAAAAAAACAGGGTGTTGAGATCCATAAGTATTTTAACGATAAGGCGATGACCGTAGATCAATCTCCTGGCTGACTTCTAAGGCGAGGACTGAGGAGCTAGGGACGAAAGGAAAAAAAACCAATATGGTCACAATCAACACCACAGAGCGGTCACGACATGCGGGGAAACAAAGGTCATTGGAAAAACATCAATCAATCAACTAGGCCATAAAAATTTTAGTGTTGAATCTAGACAACCAGTTACATACCCCAAAAATAAACATGCAGATTCAAATCATAAATCCTACAACAATCTACCATATAAACGAAGAAAGCTTATTGTTTCCTGATCACCTGTTTTGAGTGGACATCCCACGCGCTTCGTGCAACTCCCACTTGCTGACCAGCGAAACTTCTGCGGTACCTCCCAGCCAATACTAGGGGTACTCTTCTTCCCCCTTAGCCCCCCAAACCACAAAGGGGCCACACACTCTATCCATATATTATGACTAGCTCCCAACTCGCCTCACAAGGCCAAGATACCACTCCTCTCCGAGCTGGGTATCCCTACTCCCACAGGTAAATCAGTCGAGTAGATATTTCTACAGCATAACGTTATCCAAATAGAAGATCCCCCACACCCATTACCTCCCTTCATTATATAGAGTTTCGTGGTTCCTTACCTTCCAAAAATTCTCTTTTAGTTATTTTTTTATAATTAATTTCCTAAAAATTTCTCCCAGTACAAGTGTCACCCATCCCCTTCCTTCCTCATAAATTAACTTCTTTAATTAATTAATTATCTTTATTTCCCTTGCCCACCTAGAGTTACTCCTAGAATCATTCTTAGGTGTCCCCAAAATCTCTTACAGGTTTTTATAACTTTCCTTTTTATTAACTTGCTTGTCTAGTTTAAATTAGAAAGCTCTTAAATGGTAGATACTTTTTCTAAGTTTGACTTTCCACTTTTTCCTTTATGTTTCCCCTTTTTCCCCTTTTTTATGTTTACCTCTTTTCCTAGTTTCCTAAATTTTAGATTTTCCCTCTTTCCCCTTTTTAATTAGAAATCAAAAAGGTAGGTGTGGAAATTAACCCTTTTTCCCTTTTCTCATTTACTTAATATTTTAAAATTATCAAATAATGAAACCATTAATTCCCCTTTTTCTTTTAAATTTTATTCCAACAGATTTATATTTATTTTTCTATGAATAAATTAAATTTCGTATTCTCTTCATGTTACAAGATTCAACTAAGGTCATAAATATTATTTATGTGGTTTTTTTATTTTTATTATTATTGTTGTTAATTTATTTTTTTTATAGAGAGAGAAAATTTTACCACTAAAATAGTTAAGACTTAAACCTTAAATTTTCGTACAGGGAAACATTTAATTAGGGAAACTGTTTTAAAAATTTCTCAACACGTTATTCATCCTAAAGCCATCTAGGTTCATTCCTCTATCCTCAACAACGTGATGTGCCCTTCAGGACACACTAGGTACTCCAAGGGTGCCACTCGCCTCATATGTTCCCTTGCGCGATGTGCCCTTCAGGACGCACTACGTGCTCCAAGGGTGCTACTTGCCTCTTTACTGACCTGGTAGACATCAATAACCTCTGGAGTTAATACTCCACCAAGTGAACTTGTGGGAAACTAAGGGCCTCTAAGGAATAAGGCCCCCACCTTATTGTACACCCCTTAGAATCATCGTGAGCGACTGTCGTAGTCTGCCCTCACGGCATCATGGGTCCTCTCAAACTAGGTACTCATTAACCTATAGTTCGAGCCACGATGAGAGTGATAGTAGGGTGTGGTAGTGTTGTTGTCCACACCTCTCCCTCAACATGACGTGCATGACCCCTTTACTCCATATGTGAGTCTAGTCGGCAAGCTATCGTCAGCCTGCGTCATCAACAAACCATGTCAGAACATATCCATATCATATCATCCAGTCAGATGCACTAAAATCTCAGTAAAATAATCAAACCCCAATGGCACACTCCCTGACTTGATCTGGAGTCGAAGGGATTCCATCGATGCCTCTACATCCTCGAGGTCCAAAACCCTGCACACTCAGTAAAATCGAGTCAATAACACCTGTCTACGTCAATGTAGTAAAACAACATGTCATCAACCCATAATGCCTCATAATCAAAATCAAAAGTTTTAATAGCATAATAATCCAGATCACTTGTGTGCAAGTGTTCTCAAATAATAAGTTCACTTAGTGCGCCAAAGTGGGATGTTACATACACCCCTCTTGGTCTAAACTTCATCCTGAAGTTTCACTGTATAAATGTTGAAATAAAGTGTATCACAATATCATATGTCTATCTATCAAACAAAAAGGAAATTGCTGGCACATATCATATTCGTCCTCCCAGGTCACCGAGTGGAGACTATAATTGTCCCACTAGACCTTGACCTACTCTATTGTTCGACGCCATAGTTGTTGAAGATGATGATCCAAAATGTGGATCAGCCCAGCCGAGAGTGCACCCTCATCCGACACCCGCAAGGTGCTCATGCCAAATAATGTGAAGGATCACTAATCATAAAGTATCAACATAGACGTGAAATACATCATGCATACGCCTCAAGAGTCAGGCAAGGCTAGTCATCAAGCCACTGGTCTCTCCTTTCCAAAATATCATAGGATATATTTTAGCCCCACTTTTTTTTTTTAACTAGATCGAACTCTTATGTGGGTTCAGCTACAAAAGACTTGATCACCACAATGTAACTACGATTGACACGACACGCATCATCGTAGCTCTTCTACCAACCTTGTGCTTCCTTGATCCTTTTTCTTAAAGTTTTCATTTAATCTTCCAAATCTTGGAACGCTTCCAGTCCCACTAGGACCCTATCCTCAAGTCGATCCCAACTCAATGGCGTCCGACACGGTCGCCCATAAAGAAAATCAAAAGGCCCCATCTTAGTGGTGTTTTGGTAACTATTCTTGTAAGAAAACTCCACTAGTGGCAAGAATTCTTCCCAATGATTTTGTTGGCCCATCCTATACATGCGCAACATGTCCTCCAACATCTGGTTTGTTCGTTCGGTCTACCCGTCAGTCTCCGGGTGATCCACAGTACTAAAGTTAAGTTGGGTTCCCAAGGCCTCTTGGAAACTCGTCCAAAATCGTCCAGTAAACACTGATCCTCGATTGGATGTAATCCTCTTAGGCACGTCATGTAGTCTCTCAATCTCACTGAATAAAAAAAAATCTAGCTATGTCAGGTGCCTGATACATCATACGCACAGGAATAAAGTGAGCAATCTTCATCAGAGTGTCGACTACTACGAAAATTGAGTCATGTCTCCTTTTCGTTAATGGAAACCAACAATAAAATCTATCGAAATAACCTCCCATTTTGATTCCAAGATAGCATGTGGTTGTAGTAATCATGTTGGGTGTCTATGTTCAACCTTCACCTGTTGACATTCTAGACATCTAGCCACTTAGTTGACTATGTTTGCCTTCAATCCCTTCTAGAAGAATAAGGGTTTAAGGTCTGACCTCATCTTCGTGACTACCGGGTAAGCCATGTAAACTTCTCTATGAGGCTTGCTCAGGATCAACATCCTCAACTCGTCATTCGACGGTATCTAGATCCGATTTTTTTAAACCTAAATAACCCATCGCTATTAAACAAAAATCGATCAAATCGTAGTACCATCATTGGGTTTTGTCCAATAAAACCCTCGACCTTGTTGTACCAGGCATCAACACGCTGTAAAGTTAGAATCCTTTCACTTAGATTCATCTGAAGACGCAACACCGAAAAGACACACAGTCTTCGACTCGAGCATCTTCCACTCGATTCACTGTGCCTTTTATGTAAGTAATCTCGAAGTCGTACTCGCTAAGCAATTCTAACCAACGCTGTAGTCGCACGTTTAGGTCGCTTTGCATAAATATGTGTTGTAGTCCACAATGGTCAGTCTTTAGTTCAAATTTTCATCCAACAAGGTAGTGTCTCCAAATCTTCAAGGCATATACAATGACTAACAACTCCACATCATGTGTCACATAGTTCTCCTCATGCCTTCTTATTTTCCTCGAAATGTAAGTGATCACTCATCCGTATTGCATCAAGAATCCGCTTAAGCCTTCCTTGGATGCGTCAGTGCATACCAAGAAGTCTGCGTCCATGTCAGGGACCTTTAGTATCGATGTTGTTGTCAACAATCCCTTGAGCCTACAAAATGATTCCGCGCATTTCTCAGTCCAAACAAACTTCTTGTTCTTCTTCTGCAACTCTAGGATCAGATTTGCTATTTTCAAAAACCCCTTGACGAACCATCGATAGTATCCTTCTAAACCCATGAATCTATGCACCTCTAGGACATTCGTAGGCATGGGCCATTACATAATAGCCTCAACCTTGTCTGGATCCACGATGATGCATTCACCGGAGATGACATGCCCCAAGTAGTGAATCTTCGATTGATAAAATGAGCATTTTGACAACTTCCCATACAATTTGTGCTCTCGAAAACATGGTAGTACCAAGCACAAGTGCTCATCATGCCCCTCCATCATCCGAGAGTAAGTCAAAATATCATCAATAAATACTTGGACAAACTTGTCCAAGTAATCGCGGAACACCCCGTTCATCAAACTCATAAATACCCCTGGGGAATTTGTCAATCCAAACAGTGATACAGTAAACTCGTTATGTCTAAACCTTTTCTTAAAGGTGGTCTTAGGGACGTCGTCTTCTTTAATCTGTAACTGGTGGTACCCTGATCACAAATCGATCTTGGAGAATTTCGTCTCACCCTCATTTGATCAAACAGATCATCAATCCTTGGCAATGGATATTGATTCTTGATCGTGGCCTTGTTCAATTGACGGTAGTCAATGCGGAGCCTCCACAACCCATCCTTCTTTCGTATGAAAATAACAAGTGCACCCCATAGTGACACACTAGGATGTATCAGTCCCAGGTCCAACAACTCCTTCAATTACATTTTCCACTCTTGTAACTCCGGGATTGACATCCAATAAGGCATTCTTTCTATCAATTCAGTCCTTGATTTTTCGGTCTATGTTAAGCTCCAATTCCCTCTCCGATGGCATCCCAGGTAACTCCTTCGAAAACATGTCTGTAAACTCTCTCACCACCAGAAGGTGTTCTAGACCTTTCTCTACTCACTTCTAATTTAATGCAAGGATCGCATAAATCTTCCAGCCCTTGCGCATGCTCCTCCGAAGTTAATAGGAAGAGATGAACCTTAGGGAAACTCCCTGGTTCCAGCCTACACTCACACATCTCTGTCCCTCATTATCGACCAAGCTCAACCATTTCGTCTTACAGTTGAGTATCACCTCATGCGATTCCAACCAATCCATATCAATCACGACATCATAAGATCCTAGGATCGTGACGTACAGGTTGGCCCTTGTGTCAAACTCTCCTAGGTTAAGGACACAACCTGTAACCTTTCCTCCAACTTTTTATTTGGCTCCCGAGGCCATATCTACGAAGCTAAACTCACCCTATTCGACTGTCGTTACCTTAATCCCTTTTAGCGCTGCACTAGAAATGAAACTCTCGATAGCACCAGGATCTATTAAAATACTAAGGGTCTGGTCAGCGACGGTACCTGTCATCTCGAGCACAGTCGACTGGTGCTTTTCTTGGCGGTTATTCACCCCTGCATGAATCTGATTGGCCTTGCCCATATCTCCCACAGTAGTGGGTCCGGCTGATCCAGGTTCTCTTGTCCTCTCCATGGGACAGTCATGTTGGTAGTGTGGTTCCCCACACATATAATACCCTTTCTTCAGTCCAAAACTCCTAGTACTCGAAGTCGAAGATGAATTCTAAGAATAAGGTCAAACTCAAACTTCTTCACCTTACGTTTTTGGGTAACTTGTTACAGAGCATATAAAGAAGATCCAAAATAGGCCTCGTACGCAGGCACCATGTGGCTACCTCATCACAAGACATCGAACTCGTTGAGCTAATGCTCAACGAATTCCTTAGAAACATACCTCTCCTAGAACTGTCCCTTGAACAATTCCCATGACACGTCACCGACGACCAGGTTCAAAAGGGGCAAGAGAATATTCCACCATAAAAGAGGGCTCCCCTTCAGTCAAAAGACAACTAGGTGGACCTTCATGTTTGAGGTCGTAAACGCGAAGTGTGAAGCACAAGCCTTGCTCTACAACTATGATTCGAAGACACCGCCGTCCGTGAAACTCATGGACACTAGAACTCATCTCTCTTGAGATCTCAGAGGATGATAAAGGTACTAGCTATTGCATGTTTTGGACCCTCAAGAGAGCCCTCTAAATGTGATCTCCATGAGGACACGTTAAGTTTTTTACTTAATGCAAGGGTTAATACTCATGGGTTTACTGTAGTGGAAAGCCTGGCGATCCATAGTCGCAGGGTTGAACCCACTCTGATACCATATGAAACAACCCTATCGTTACATCTACAAGAGAAACAATGATGATTACAGCTAAATAACACAACTGGCGGTGAGCACCACGCCCGTAGAATAGGAAACAACAAACTAAGATTCCACACACTAGCACCATGGAAACAAGATGACACATGCATAGGAAAATGAGGAGGAACGACTACCCGCCCGATGTGACATGGCATGCATACAAACTAAGGGACCGTTACCCCTCACGACACTTCAACCTTGGTGAACCAGACTAGAACCTCTAGACACTCTAACCAAATGCATGAACATGTTCCACCTAGCACCCAAGACAACTTACATCACCCGTCACGCTCACTCAACACGTACCAACTCAGACCAAGTTCTCATTCGTCGTTATCCAATAGGGCGCACCATGATTCTCTCATAGGGAATCATGTCGTCCCTAGGTGATAGACGCGTCGATAACCTTGGCCCAATAGATACTATCTTGTTTGAGGACTCTAGACAGACCGATGCACTAGGAGCCGAAATAACTGACCAGGAGTCTACGCCTATGCCCACAACCTTAAGAACAGGTCATCAAGATCCAAGGTGTCTTTATTTGATAACATAAATTCTTGCTATTACACGTCCTTGTCAAAAACAAAAACTATTATCAGTTAAGAGAGATGCTTAGGTGTTGAGGAGTGAATTATCATAAGTTTATCATTATGATGAAGGTGACCCACTCAAGTGACTAAAAAGCACAAAATTTACCATTATTCCAAGAGGTCAAGGGTGATCTAAAAGTGCTTAAATCAGTAAACTACCTCACACTCCAGGAGCTAAGCTACTTATAAAGTAAACACCTTTATTGTCTAACTTGGCAAGTCCAAGTTAATACGCAAAAACCACCTAGAATAACCATGGAACAATATATAACTATCATTCCCAGTTAACGTTTAACTCTATTAATCAACCCTCTTAACAACATTAATCTATGACACTATCTAGTATGTGTAAACATTTTGAAATTATGACACCACCAACACTATTAATTACACTCGTTGTCCCACAACACTAAAGGTATTAATACATCACAACTTGTCTAAAGAATGCCATTTGATAGCCCTATTCGAGGAACATGGGTTCCTTCACTTTGGAAAAATTCTTGTATCAGAAGCATCCTTGTGTATTCAATTGCAGCAAGTAGGCTGGGACGAAGATAAGGGACACACTACCATAATCACGCTACCATAAGGCTGGGTAAATCACATTAATTATTAAACGCTATGTCCATCAATTTTACTGCCAGGATTTACTATAGGTAACAAAAACATTTCATGTCAAAATAAAGGTGGTGGGGAACCCCAACTCAATGCTTCTTCATTAGCTGGGAAATAAAGGGGAAAAACACTGCCATAAGGCTGTCTGTCAAATAGTTTGTTGTCAGGAAGCATTGAGAACACCAACAGGGAAAGAAGCCAATACCCTGTCATAACGCATCTACCACCAGGTCACCACACGTCCACACTTGCAGTCTACATGCATGGCATTCATAGGCCGCTTTTAAAAGAATAGTTGAGCCATAAAAGTCTGAGTAACATGAAGGATAAGACTAAATCAGGAAAGGTAAAGGTGTCATGAAAAGAAAAAAATGCTAACAACAAAAAGTGGTAGACCAACATTGCACCTGCTATGAAAAACTCCACAAAAGATGTTGTGTCCAAAATTGTGTGGGTGGAATAACCGCCATCCATGAAGTGACTGTCCAAAAATTAAAGGTACTCAGTCTCCATTCACAGGCGTAGGGGTGAGGTCATGACAACCATCAGCATACCATCAATCGCTACAGGAAAACACATTGATCATTCGCTACAGGAAAGTGCACTACAGGAATGGCTATTTTGTGCTTCATTCTAGTTAAAGTTTGTTGAATCGATGGAGGCGTCCATCTAATTACACAACACACTTTCCTTTGAAATGGGTGTGAAATCTACCTTGTGTTCAAAGTTCACTGACCAATGATAATAATAGAATCACGTTTTCTCTATTATTGTTATTATTTAAAATTCACAAATAATGATAATTGAATCACATTTATCTATTGTTATTTTAATATTTGAGCTCGCATGATCCATAAAAAAAAACTATACCATAATTATAAATGGGCGACACCTCGCAATTATAAATCGTTACTTTAGATATGTTACAGAAGAACCAATTGTTGTAGGGCAGATACAAAAATTATAAAACGGTTAATATTGGAGAACGTACAATTTATTTTGTGCAATGAGTAATTTGATGTCAGGAGGTCTAAGAAAAACACAGTAAAAAATTCACTCATTAGAAGTATCAATCGTAGTATCAACATATCAATCACAATATCATAATCACTTTCACTGAATCATAATCGTTGATTTTTAGCATAAGAATGATGCTAAGTTTTATCATTAAATTTTTTCTTAATAAAAGGTAAAATTCGTAGTGAATAACAAGAGTTACTCCAATCTTCGAATTATGACAAATTCATGGTAAAAGACCAAGAAGACCTGTAAATTCTGTGATAAAAGCACTGGGGATTTCAATAAAAAAAAAAAACACGCTTAAAATTTAGTGATAAGACACGTTGTGTACAGTGATAAAGAACTCTTCAATTTCAGTGATAAACACATGCAGATAAATGCTGAAGGATGCTAGTCTACACCGTCAATTTTGCAGAGATACTAATAATCTACAAAACAATTCACTAATGTTTATTTATCTTAAAAATTCCATCCAAGACCAGAGTATAAATTCACCCACTCCATACATTAGAATTTTAGAGAACCTTTAATCGTTGGCCAACAGAATTATAAGTGCAGAGCTAAATTATCCATCAATACATAAATGCAGTGTAAATTTTTTTATCCATCGCTCCCAAAAACATAGTCAAGAATGTAAAAATGCACAAAACAGTAAGAGAAGTGCAAAGATCCCATGGGAATCCATTGAAAGGATCACAGAGATTTTATCTGCCCAACATAGAGAAATTCCAGCAAGGTATAAAATGCACAGTGGAAAGAAAGGCTATGCCAACGACAAAATTATAGGGTTAGTAAAACACATAAGGGCGCAAGACAACAACTTCCTAGGGACAACGACAGAGGTAGACAGTTGATGGTTTTGTCCTTCGCTTCATCATCCTTGCACAGAAAATAAGGGCATTGATATCCATAGGTATTTCAACGCTAAGGCTACAACCATAGATCAGGCTCCTGGCCGACTGCTCAGGCTAGGAATGAGGAGGTAGGGACAACAGGAAAAACAACCAATATGGTCAAAATCAACACCACAGAGTGGTCACGACATGCGGGGAAACGAAGGTCATGGGAAACCAATCAATCAATCAGCTAGGCCATAAAACTTTTAGTCCTAAATCTAGACAACCTGTTACATACCCAAAAAATACACATGCATATTCAAATCATAAATCCTACAGCAATCTACCATATAAACAAGGAAAGCATATTGTTGCCTGATCGCATGCTTTGAGTGGACGTCCCGCATGCTCCGTGCAACTCCCGCTTACCGACCGATGAGACTTCACCGGTACCTCCCAGCCAATGCTAGGGGTACTCTTCTTCCCCCTTATCCCCCCGAGCTGGAAAGGGGCCACACACTCTATCCAGAGATTACGACTAGCTCCCAGCTTGCCTCGTAAGGCCGAGCTACCACTCCTCTCCGAGCTGGGTATCCCAACTCCCACAAGTAAATCAGTCAAGTAGATATTTTTGCAGTGTAATGTTATGCAAACAGAAGATCCCCCACTCCCATTACCTCCCTTCATTATATAGAGTTTCGTGGTTCCTTACTTTCCAAAAATTCTCTTTTAGTTAAGTTTTTATAATTAATTTCCTAAAAATTT
>JZKD02S2216849.1:114448-126382 GCA_000966675.3 Picea glauca | reverse complement strand
TAATAGCTCATCAATATTTGGAATAAAGAATTTATCCTTTATGGTGATTTTGTTTAGATCTCTATAATGAGGACACATCCTCCAAGAATTATATTTTCTTCTCACCATTACTACTAACACTAAAAATTAACTCGTGCTTCGCTGAATAATACCTGAATCCAACATCTCTTGTAATATTTTCTCAATCTCCCCCTTTTGTTGATGAGGACATCTATAAGGATTTTTATTAGGAGGACTACTTCCTAGTATTAGTTCAATTTGATTGTCATTCTATCTAAATGGAAGTAGGCCTTTAGGAATTTTTGGAATACCCTATAGTACTTTTCCAAGGTGCATTTACTTGCTCTAGATTATTTTTCTCTTCCTTCTTAACTTTCATAAAATAAATTTTAACCACAACTCCCTTGCTACCATGTCTTATGAGATTTTCCATTATATGAGAGCTGATGAATTGAGAAGGTACATATTTTAACCCTTTCAGTTCATATTGAATTCTTTCCAATTCAAATCTCATGATTAATTTGTTATAGTTTGTAAAAATTGTACTCAATGTTCTTGAACATTGAATCCATACTACACCTCATATGGGAATGACATACATTAGTATTTCCAAATTATATTATCCCATAGTTAGTTTAATGTTGTGGAATTTTAGCACATAATCAATACTCCCACCATTATCAACAAAAACTTGAAAATTTGTCATTGGATATACAAAAATATTTAGGTTCTTTGCTAATATTTTATCAATGAAGTTATGGATACTGCCTAAGTCGATGAACATGATAACCTTTTTCTTCTTAATTTAACCTACAATAGTCAATATCTAAGGTGTTGAAAAACATGTCAATGCATGAACATATACTTTACACCTATCTGAATCAATGTTGTGCACAATTTCTACTTCTATTTTGCTGCTCATTTAAGTTGACAAGTCCTTCCTAATTTATTTTTGTATATGCCTCCATTTTTTATTCATCATTATTTTCCAAGGTGAACAATTTTGTTTCTTAAATCTATTCCCTTTTGACCATTTTCTGTTACAACCAAAGAATAGTCTTTTTTTCTCTTCATTTCCTCCATTTCCTTCTGTGATATTCAAGTAGGTTGAGGTACGGTTGTATTATGAACCCTGAAATGATATAATCTTCCTACATATCCTCCAATGGTATACTTGTGTGTATCTTACTTGTTGAGTACAATTTCTACCTATATTTCCCGCTCTTTTAAGTTGACAAGTCCTTCCTTGTTTCTTTGTGTAGATGCCTCCATTTCCTCTTCATCATTATTTTTCAACGGGATTTTTTTTTTTTTTTTTGACATTTATGTCCTTTTGACCATTTTTCCTTACAACTAAAGCATAATCCTTTTTCTCTTCATTTCCTTCATTTCCTTTTGTGATATTTGAGTAGGTTGAGATATAGTTGTATTATGAACCCCAAAAGGATCTATGATTCATGCATATCCTCCAATGGTATACTTGTGTGTATCCTTATTATTGGCTTGGATAAGACAAGAAAATTGCATAGATTCCATAATAGTTTTTGGAAGTTTTAGGAAAACATCATGTTTAATTCTTATTTTAATCCAACCATGTATAATGATAAGTAGGGGTCTTCGTTTTAACTACCCATTGATACCATTAATATGTTTTTATCTCAAAGGAAAAAGTTTCTAAGTGAATCCTTTTCTTATCATTCATAATATCATGCAGTTTAAAACACTGCTCTATTTCGTTCACCCGGGTAAAAACCTATGTTCCATCAAACTTCCTTAATTCAACCTTGGGAAGTTTCACTCATTTTCAAGACCATCCAAAATTCACTCCGTTATTGGATATAAATCCCCCAATAAAATTATTATCATTGGAAAGTTGTTCAACATGAATACTATCTTTATTTTCATGATTCCCTTTAGACACTTAATCAATTTTAGGGAACCTCCCATTGAAGGATTCCATAATTTTATGTTCCAATTGTCCTAAGTTTCCATCCATTTTTTGTTCCAACCTTTTCATCGTTCTTTTCATATGTCCCTTAGTTTGATCCATATTCATTTCCACCAGTTCCTTATTTACATCCATCTTTCTTTCCATTTACATTTTAGTATTCATCAACTCAACCTTTTTTATGGACCTATCATTGAATTCATCAATTTCTCTATTCAATTTGGATAGCTAGTTTTGTTTCTCCTAATTCTCTTCATGAGTCATGGAAGAGATTTATGGAGATTCAATTGGTGAAGTAATTTCTATATCTTTCTTTGGAGCCATAGAAAACATATATGGGTCCTAACGACCAGGGAGTGTCAAGTGTTATATCTCTCTAATATATGTACAGGGTCCAAAAATAATACTCATTATAATATCTCAGGGAACATATTAAGGAGGATCAATCATGCTCTTAGTGGTACCACCTCACTACCCAGGTGCTAGAGCATGGTCTCCTCAAGTGTTATTATCGATGTAATATAGAAATAATATATTCGAATAGCTTATCTAAGCCTAGTTTTAGATATATCTATAGGAATTCCTATACACCCAAAGGTACATAGAAGTGATATTTATTCTATCGGTATTGTCTAATGTGGTATTATTCAAAGGGGTACCAACAAAGGTTATAGGGGTTTCTAACCAAGCGAAGAAATGTGTTTCCAACCATGTGAAACCATGTGTATTTCCTTCATGAATTCTTACCCAACCCTATTTTTACCCATTTCATGATAGATCCTATGCTATTTAAATAAACTAGAACACATCTCTAGAAAAATATAAAAAATGAGTTTGCTAACCCCGAAAAACTATCTTAAAATCAACGAAAAATAACTTGTGAAAAAATATTAAATTCCATAAGAAATATGTCATAAAATATAATGATTCAATATCTAAAACTATTTCCACATGTACTTAACTATGTCAACTTTGGATTTTGAAAATCTTAGAGTCTAAAACTTCAACGAAAAACATTACAACGGAAATTCCAAGAGAATCGATTTTAGTATTATTCACAAACTACGTCTTCCATGGACTATATCTCCTAAAGTATAGCAAACTAGAGCTTGAAATTTTGACCACATGTATTATGAACGTTTTCCTTGGTCTCTAGAAAATTTCACTATTTGAAACTTCCCAAAATAAACGTTATGGTGAAAATTCCTATATGAATAGTTTAAAATTGATTTGAGGATGATTCAAAAACCCCATATCCATAGGATATATCTCTAAACATACAATGGAATAGAACTTGAAATTTTTACCAAACGTACTATGATATGTCTCTTGATTAACCTCCAAATTTTTCTATATGAAACATCCCAAAAACAATTATAGAAAAAAATCCAATATGACTCACTTGAGGCAACAAAACCCTAGGATCAATGCTCTTGATACCAAGTGTTATGCTCTAGTGACTTAAAAATTATAATAAGTCAACTAATATAGTCTAGTTCAAGGGGGGAAACCTCTATTTACAATTTATTGAATTCAAAATGCAAGATGAGATGCGTATACAAATGATTCTCCTTTATAATAAATAGGAGATAAAGTGAGCATGATGTAACCTATGCCTAAGACGACCTAACAATAACTAATAAACTAATAATAAATGATTGTTAGGGACTTAAATTAGGTCCTTCGGGGCCTTAATAGGAATTATGTATATAAGTACAAATCATGGCATCTCAAGGTTTCAGTTCCTCCATGCTTCTCTTCAATAAGGAACAACGATCTTAAAACCTAAACCACAATGATGGCAAGAATTTGAGCAAATGGAATATGTAGACGATCATTTGGAATATTATGCATTCTACACACAAATTTATAGGACAATCATTATAATACTTTGTCTTTATTGAATACTTTTCCTTAGCTTTATCCATATCTATGTTATTTCTTTATTGTCTTTCAATTTTCCAGATCACCAAGCATCTCATTGATTCTACACGTGACTATGTAGGCCATCTTTCTTGTCCTTTTTCATTATTTGTTTCAAAAGGTAAAAAAGGAAATAAAACTAAACCTAAAGGAGGAAATAACCTGAGAAACCGTATCTGGAGGATGTAGAAAATCATAGGGTATGTCATGAATTCTACACACAACTCATTAGGATAACTATTGTAAAAAAATGTCTTTATTGAAGATTTTTCATTAGATTTATTGATCTCTATGTTTTTGGAAGGGTGAAATATGTTTCTTCCTAGATTCATTGCAATGGGAACCTATACTTGTTGAAAAATTTAGGAATGTGCATGCACTCTAGAAATGCACACACATTCGTATTTGAATTTATTCAAACCTTACTAAATCTCCACATATTCTTGTGAATGTCTCCATGTTTCCCTCCATGTAATATGTTATAAA
The DNA here is from genome assembly GCA_000966675.3 of Picea glauca. Classification (NCBI taxonomy): domain Eukaryota; kingdom Viridiplantae; phylum Streptophyta; class Pinopsida; order Pinales; family Pinaceae; genus Picea; species Picea glauca. The sequence goes on along the minus strand of JZKD02S2216849.1, from coordinate 122,025 downwards.
AGAGAATGCACATGCATTAAATCATGTGCATTATTACAAAAGTGTGCTCAATTTTGAAAGCATGTGCACATTTTGAAATTGCATGTGTGTTCGTAGAAACTTGTGCATGTTCCTCTACATAAAAGAAAATGGGTCTTGAGGCCTAAACAAGGTTTGGGGGGGATAAAGTTCTTAATACCAAAATGAACCATATTGGGATAAATCCCCATGTTAGGGGAGAAACAATTGCGACTTTTTTGATAAATGTCACTTCTTGGGATTAATTTCCATGAACAAACCTCGAAACCACAATATAGGCCATTTTTAGGGAATAATTGGCATTGGATTTTATTATGTACCAAATGCTTCAAATATCGGAATAAACTAGAATTACACACCATATACAACAATGTGAGCATGGAACACAACTCCAATATAGAAAATAGAGATGAGTTACATAATAAAGTATTAAATAATAGGAGAACCTCATCAACGTAACCAAAATACATTTATACATCACAATTCACATGTCCACAATAATGAATACATGATCCCTGTATATACCTATTCAAAATTATATATGAGGACCCTTCACTATTAGGCTAACCCTATTAGATATATATTTACAAATTACATGTACATTTATCCCCATATATGCCCCCCCTTCGGTCATATCATATATAGTTAACCCTATATATTCCCCATTTGGGTCATAACATAATACCCTCCTTAAAAAAGTTTATTTCTCAAATCTTTGCAATTAAAGGATTCACATGTGATTAAACCAAGTAATATGATTTTATTATGTTCCTACTTTGTTATTTCCATTGATGATGATCCATCCTTCGAAAATAAATTATTTTCGTTAGTAATCCTTGGTAGCTAGTTGTTGCATAATTTGATTTCCCTTGATTCAATGTATTGTTGTTGAAGCTTCTCCAATTTGTAGTAGATGTTGGTATGATAATATCTTGTTGAATAATGGTTTCATGATTCCATATTCCATGAATATTGATGAGTATTGCATATTCTTACCTGATAATGTTGATTTATCTTCTTGTTTCCTTGGAATCTTTCCTGATAATGAGGGTGTCGATATGGTTTCACATTTGATGTTTTTTCTTAATTCTGCACACCCATTTAATCTATCTTATTTTTATAGAAAATGGAATCATGTTTCTTGTTTGTGTGGTATTTGATTAATCTATCCTTGGAGATAATACAATCATATTTGGCATGCACATCCTCTAGATTAAGTTTAGCTTATTCAAGTGTCTTTTGACAACCTTATTGAATATTGTCTTCTTTCTCCTTTTGGAGTTTCAATGTCACCCCATTTATCAAATTTTGATGTACTTATTCAATTATGGATTGCATTTATGATTTTCTATCATCAGTATTTAGGCATTCCTCAACCTTCTTGCAAATTTCTTCTTCAAGTCTTTTGGTAGATTCTCCATCCAAGATCCTTGCTTCTTATTGATTTTGATAATTCTTCTTTTGTTGTTTCAATATTTAACCTCATCCGATAGTTTTTAATTATGGTTTCATAATCTACATATCTCTTCATCTTTCATTTTCAATTCTTCCCTTGAATCATATTTTTCCCACTTTTCTTTGCTACTTTTTCTTTCTTTAGCTTCTTAACATCCTTAATGAGTGATTCATTAAGGGATTGAATGTTAATGACCTCATCGTTTTTATTTGTAATATATTTTATTATCTCCTCATTACACATTTGCAATTTGGAGACATTTTCTTTTGATTCTTTTAAATCCTCTCGAATTGTATACATATCCTTCCTTTTTGTATCCCTAATCCATTTATTTGAGAAGAGTTCCTCAAACTTTTCCCATGTGATTTTCAGTCTAGTATCATGATAAATACTCATCCACCATTTACAATATTCACCAATCAAATAATGTTTTTCCATTAAATCATTTATGCCATATTTATTTACTATCATCAACCATTTCATAGTATTGTGATGCATCCATGCTTCCCTTGTATGGGTTGTGCGACCTCCCGGTATAGGATCATTCAAATATCTTAGTTGGATTAGCTCTTCAAGACCTTGCTAACCCCAAAATCAATTCTACACATGCCCCCGTTTTTTTCTCAGGCACAGGTCCTGTGAGACCCATAGGTTCTTATTAAGCCCATAGTCCCCATATGAAATTGGAAATAAAAGAAGGCACTAGCTCCTTATGCTAGGCCCCTATTTCTTCATATGACCTAAGACTGTGACCGTGCTCCTATTCAAAGGGTGCATCAGAGATTAGAAATCCTAGAATTATTACTTCATGCTGCGGACAATTCTTCTGGAGTAATAATCCTCTGAAACCACAGAAACAAGATCAACGATCCTCGTTCGTCGTAGAGATCCAGGACTCAATCTCTTTCTTTGGAATTCGGGCTTCAACCAAATCCACATGCACACTCCACAAGACCTCTGAAGTGGTTTTCCAATGGAGTTAACCTTCATCCTCCACACATCCACTTCCAGATCAACGGTCCACGCTCTCTTTTGGGATCAATGATCCACAGTAACTTCAGGCTCCAGTGCTTCAAGAAGTTCTGAACCACCTCTCACAAAACCTCCAGAGTGCTAAGTCTCTGAAGTTCAAAATATGCTCACACTCATCCAATTATGATGGGCATCCTAGATGAACTACAACTCTTCAACCTTTAGGAGTTACGGATCCACCCAATTCATTGTTCTCTCATAGTAATGTTTCTCCAAACTGGCATATTTTCTGCCATGCGTCCTTCTCCAATGGATGGTTGGGATGACTTCAGGACTCCATCCCTTGCCATTCCTTGCACCTCCACTATGAAATTCCTCTGAAGTACTTATGCTCTGGAGTGCAGGATATGGTGACACATGTCCCTTTGGCTTGGATGACCCAAATATGCTTCAACTTCCGGCTCTTCAGGATTTATCCCAACTCTTTTAGACTCTCTCCTCTAGGATGCAAGATCTCATGCCACGTGTCCCTTCTATATCCCACGGTATGGATTTCCTTCGCCCTCGGCAACTTCATAGATTTGTCTTCTGGTCCATGCAAATCTACCTGAGCTCTCTCTATCTCAAAATATCTGATTTGTCGCCACATATCCCTCCGGATGATGGACAATTCCAACTGGGTTCAGAAATTCAGGACTTCAGCTATACTACTTTTTTGTGCACATTAAAAGGAGGTTAAGTCTCATGCTCTTATCTTTGGATCCAACAAATGTTGTTCCTTCGGGCCCAAATCTGACGACTAGGATATGTCACCTCCTATGTACACTCCTTTGGGGTGTCTGGACATAGAATTCAACGATCCAGATCTCCTTGTATAGTTGATTTGAAGATGGTTGTAGCTTCATCCTCCTATCGCTACGTAACTTTCCCTCCAATGAAGGATTCCTCAAAATTTTCAAATGTTTGGCCTTTGAACCTTCTCTTCCAATTCTATCTACTCAACCTTGGCTTGCGCTTTGCAAACGCCACTCCCCCTAAGTTTTGGCACTTGAAATGTTAGTCCCTCTACGCACTCCTTGTGTTGTGTCCACAAATTGAACCTGTAAAGGTCCTTGTCCTCTACGTGCCTTACAGAGTCTCTCTAGACACTTTCACTATCTCTCTCTAGCTTTGTTGTTTCTCATCCTTCCAAGGGAATAGACCCTCTACTTCCCTTCAAAGGATTTATGCGCCCTCTTAACACATAGTGCTCATCCTATTGAGATTTTCGAACATGAAGCAAGTTATCCTGCACACACCTTTTGCTATTCGTTATGAGATTTTTCCAGCACTTCAATAAAATGTGAGTGCACACTTATGCTTCTCCCACAGTCTAGGACTAATACTGTCTCTACCTTTCGTACTCCTTCCATAGGCCTTTTTGTGTATGATGACACTAACTCTATTGAGCTTTGAACTTGCTCAAATTTTCTAAGAGTCTCATCCCTTTGTTCCTTTGACAGGTTCTTGTGCCCTCCTATCCCTTTCATTCTCTTTTCCTATAGATCCTCTACCGACACTTCATGAGGGTGTTGGCCTTGTGCATTCTTGGCACAAATTCATTCCTTGAGTTCTGAATTCTGATAATTCACTTCCACTCCTTTCCCTCTCTATGAAAACTTGCACTCGAATCTCCTCTGAGTATTAACCTTGTGATGTGCCCTCTTGGAAACCTTTCTCCAAGAACTCAAATTAGAGTTCTTGCGCACTCCTTACACTCAATTGAGCCTTCAGATGGATTCAAACTTTCAACACTTTGTCTAAGTGTTGGCCTGGTGCAATCCTTGCACAGGTATTCTCTTGAATCCTTAGCTCTTTCGGGTTCACTGATGCACTCCTTGCATCCCCTCAATGCACACTTGCACATCTCCTTTATCCTTAGTGTTCAACTCTGGTTCCTTCAACCTCTCCCAACACTTCAGAATGTGTTGGTTCTATGCACTCTTTCACCTGCTCGAAGCACTCCTTATTGATCCTCTCCTTCAGAGTGTTCAACAACTCTGATGTATCTCCCTTTTCTGTCTACCAGAGTGTTCAATAAATCTCGAGTGTCCTACCTGACACTTCTCTCTCTCTCTAGACTAAAAAAAGAGTTCACTTGTGCACACTTCCACCTGCTCAATTCCCACCTGGCAGAGCACTTAGAGTATTCAAAAAATATTGTTGTTCTTTCTCCTGCATAGACTTTCCCCTCCAAGGTTTTCAGTAGCCTTGAGGCTCCACTCTACGTCTATAAATTATCCTGGTGTGCCCTCCTGGCACGTTCTCTCCTGAATTCGAAATAGAATTCAGATACACATTCCTTGCATTGGCTCACGTAGTTTCCAAGACTTTGTCGTGCACTCCTTTCACTTATCCTAAAAAAAACAGAGCGATTCAAAAAACTCAAAGATAGAGAATTATATATTTATTGTTGCAGAGGGAAACTATCACATGCATCTACAACATAAATGAACACACACGTTGAAAACATTCATATAACACATGTAAACATAAAAATAATCTCATTTAGGAAAAAATGCTCTTTGTATTAATATGAATGTATGTTATAATAGGAATAGGCTCAGGCTACAACTGAGTCTCGAATCTCTCCTCTCCTTGTCTTAAAATGATTTAAAATCCACCTTCAGTAGTTCAAAAACTCTCAACAGCCTCTACTGGGTATATGATACAACACTTTATACAAGAGGGGATCATCCAACCTTTCCCTCCAACTACTCTACTGGTGTTAAGTCACCATTTACAATGTCCAACTACTCAGCCATATTATAATGAATGAACATTAACAATTCATATATGAGGCAATGCTTAATATTTGTACAACTCAAGCCTAATAAAGGCAACTTCATCTAATTCCTGTACAAAGGCATCAACTCAGTTTTTATCATCCTTACAACATTTAATTTCTTTTAATTACATTTAAAATTTAAAATTGAGCGAAAAATGAGAGGGTTGGCACCTCTCCCTTCCTTGAATGCACACTAATTTGCTGAACAGATGGTGCTTTGTTAAGGTGGAGAGATGCTCCTGCATCATACTCCACTACTGAGAAAATCATGAGCTCTTGCTCATGAGATCTTCTTCTTTGTTGTTGAAATCCCCCTAGATTTGAAACATCTCTCTGGAGTTGTCAACCTACTCCTCCAGTTTGTTTTTGTTGTTGCTTCTTCTCTAGTCCTCTTGCAAGTCCTCCTCTATTCACCTTCCTCCTTCTAACAACCTCTTTTTTTGACCTCAACATAAACCTCCTTATCTCCTCTATTACCTCCTCCAGATGCTCTGCTAGATGGATCCTTATTTCATGTAGACTGACATGTTTCACTTCCTCATGTTGAGTGAAGGGAAGATCATGTTAATCTCCGATTCTACCTTCTTCTCATGTGGAACTAGCTTTCCATTCTAGTGCAAAGTCCAATTATGCATGCTCATCACTGAGCTATTGTTCAACTTCCTCCTCTGATAGATTGACTTATGTCAGCTCTGCTTGTACTGGTTCCACTCCATCTTCCTCGAGCTACTCCTCGGAATGATATTCTCCTCTACCCTCCATGACTATCTCCTGGCAGCCATCTTCTGGTTCTTTATTTTTCAACCAATCCTCCAACATCTCCAATTCTTTCTCCCATTGAGTGGGCAACCCAACTATCTGCTCCTCTTTTTATGCTGGGGAAGACATTAATGTTTTCTCCTTCTCCTCCATGATGATAGTCTCTATTGGTTTTCCTTCTTCTGTTGCATATACAAAACATTCTCTAGCCTCAACTCAGTTGCTTGGAAGTAATATTTGAATTCCCCCAATGATCAGAACACACCTTTGATCCTCCTCCATCAACTCTCCTTGTTGATATTGTAACAACCCTGGTTAAATAGATGCATAGGGATGATTAATTATAATTAATTTGATAATCNGACTGTCCTAATATGTTAGTTAAACAATAATTATTTCTTAAATAATATTAACTAATTAATTATTATGAATTATTTATCCATATCTATCAATGATTAATTAATTATTAATTGACTCATTAATTAATTGAGTAAAGAGTTAAAGGAGGTTAATAATTTAATGTATTAAATATTTACGTATACGAGGGGGGGAAAAAACATTAAATAAGGGGATAAGATATTAAATATAGGGATAAGACAATAAATATAGGGATAAGATAATAAATAAGGGGATAAGATAATAAATAAAGGGATAAGGAAATTAATGAAGGGGGGAGAGTAGGTGAAGGGGGAATATGACAGGGAAGAGTCTTATGGGAAGGGCATTCTTTTGGGTGGAGGCATGAAGCATTTTGAGGAGGAGTTTGATTTTGGTGGATTTTGGGTGAATTAGAAGCAGGGGGCACCGGTTTGCTGGGGGTTTTGGGCATAGGGGCCAGGATATCCTTACGGTATCCTGGAGCTAGGGACTCGGACAGGCTGCTCCTAGCTGGCAGGGAGGAAAACCCAGTTTTGGACAGTGGTTGACAAAGTTTCAACTTCAACAATGGACAACCAGATCAATGGGGGATTTAGCATCAGAACCAAGTAATTTATTTATGAAATTGCTAAGTTAGGTGGATGAATATGTAATCTATTTCATGTTGTGGTTAACTTTAATTTTTTTGCTGAATATTACATGCTTTTACAATGATTAATGAAATATTACACATTGAAAGAAATTTATGTTTAATTATACAGAATTTTTAGGGTTTAATTAATTAAGGTTCCTACACATGGTATTAGAGCCCTGGTTCAAAATCTGGAGCCAAGGGCCTACCTACCCATCCAGAATTTAAACACTTCTATTTAGCTATGGCGAAACCTTGAAACCCTTAATTTGATGAAAACCCGAGCCCCGGCTCCACCTAAGCTACAAGACAAGCACACAATTTTTATTATTATTATGTATATACAGATATATATATAAAAACAATATGCACTTTAAAAAAAATGAAAAGAATATAATATTATACATATTGTGAGTGTTACATGAATTTTAACACTAGTTAAATAAACAAACAAATAATAAAAACCAAAATATATACATATATGTCGATTCTGCCAGGAACTTGTAAACAACTATATAAATAACAATATAAATAAA
>JZKD02S2216849.1:95955-107363 GCA_000966675.3 Picea glauca | reverse complement strand
CAAACATTTGATTGGTTTATTGTCTATTATAAAAGACTAGTCTTGTTGATTGGATTGGATGCATATATAGATTAATAAAGGGTGATAGTTTTTGATTATTAGTACATGCACAGGACTTGTATGTACTAGATACACATGCATTTATTGTACATATGCACTAGTATGTATGAGCTTTCTTGACTTACTTACTAATAGTGTCGGTTAATTGTTATGAATGTGTGAACCATGTTTCTTTTCCTTGTACCATAAGATACCTTAACTTAAGGATGAAGTTTCCTGAAGGGTGGGTGTATGTAACAACCCTGGTTAAATAGATGCATAGGGATGATTAATTATAATTAATTTGATAATCTGACTATCCTAATATATTAGTTAAACAACAATTATTTCTTAAACAATATTAATTAATTAATTATTATTAATTATTTGTCCATATATGTCAATGATTATTAATTATTAATTCACTCATTAATTAATTGAGCAAAGAATTAAAGGGGGTTAATAATTTAATGTATTAAAGATTTACATATACGGGGGGGGGAAGAAACATAAAATAAGGGGATAATATATTAAATATAGGGATAAGATAATAAATATAGGGATAAGATAATAAATAAGGGGATAATATAATAAATAAAGGGATAAGGAAATTAATGAAAGGGGGAGAGTTAGTGAAGGGGGAATACGATGGGGAAGAGTCTTACGGGAAGGGCATTCTTTTGGGAGGAGGTAGGAAGCATTTTGAGGAGGATTTTGATTTTGGTGGATTTTGGGTGAATCAGAAGTAGGGGGCACCAGTTTGCTGGGGGTTTTGGGCACGGGGGCCAGGATATCCTTACGGTATCTTGGAGCTAGGGAGCCGAACAAGCTTCTCCTAGCTGGCAGGGAGGAAAACTCGGTTTTGGGTAGTGGTTGACACAGTTTCAACTTCAACAACGGACAACCAGCTCAATGGGGGATTTAGCATCAGAACCAGGTAATTTATTTATGAAATTGCTAAGTTAGGTGGATGAATATGTAATCTATTTCATGTTGTGGTTAACTTTAATTTTTTTGCTGAATATTACATGCTTTTACGATGATTAGTGAAATATTACGCATTGAAAGAAATTTATGTTTAACTATACGAAATTTTTAGGGTTTAATTAATTAAGGTTCCTACAGATATGAACTCTCTATCGAGTTCATCTCTTATCCCCTACTCACCTAGAAATATGGGATTTCACTACTACCCTCCTGGAAGCCTATGAGATCAATTGATCTCATCTCATTTCCCACATGGAAATCTAAATTTTCATCACTTCCCTCATGGAATTTCACGATATCCTCCATTGATATCAGCTCATTACCCACCTAGAAATATGATAGCTCACCGCCGCCCTCCGAGAATTCTATGAGATGTTTGCTCATTGTCCTCTCCTCGTCAATGAGGATTTTAAATGAAAATGAAAACCAATTTCTATGTGCCACTAATATTTTCAATCTCCCTCAACCACCTCCTCAACAACTATTGTTTCCTTATTCCCAACAAATTTTGGACAAACCATTTTAATTTCTTCCTCATTGGAAATTTATACCTCCATTGTACATGTGATTCTTGTTGCATCTTCAGGACTAACCTATCGAGCTCCACTCTAATTTCCTTGAGATATTTATCCATTTCTGCCTTGATTTTTTGTTGGTGGTCTTTTCATTGAGAACACTTATGGCCTTTAGTATCTGTCTTCTTTATCTTCCTTTCCTCCTGGAAAGCATGTGGATTACCCTACAACTGAGATATTCTCTAACTTATCCTACATCCCACCTAGTTTTCTTCTTGACTGTTGTGAACTTGCAACAATCCTTCACAGAGCATAAACACTTTTCCTTCTCCTTTAACAATTTTCTATAGGAGAAATCAAGCTTCTGATACGATTTTATGTTATCATACTATCTCTTATTTCCTAAAAAAATTAATTTTGTTTCTCTGATACCAGACTATCTCCTTTCACCTTCTCACCTTTGCCTATTATCTACAAGAAAATTTCCTCTTTGATACCACTTAATGGTATCAGATAGAACCTTTTCCTAAGCTTTGATACCACTTGATGCAAAACCCCTTCCCTCCAAGGGGTTGTGCGAACTCTCAGCCTATGATCATTCAAATATCTGACCTATATCATCTCTTCGGGACCCTACTATCCCCCAAATCAATTCTGCACAAGCCCCTTTTTTCCTTAGGCACAGGTCCTATGAGAGCTACAAGCTCTTATTAAGCCCCTGGTCCCTATTTGAAATTAGAAATAATAGCAGGAACTACATCCTTATGCTAGGCCCCTCTTTCTTCATATGACCTTAGAGTGTGAACAAGAGCCTATTCAAATGGTGCATCGAATCTTAGAACTCATGGAATTCTCACTTCATGATGCAGCCAATTCTTTTGGTGTCACAATCTTACGAAACCACCGAAAAATGATCAACGATCCTCATTATTTGTCGATATATATGAGTCACTCTCTTTATTCAGAATTCGAGCTTTGGTCGAATCAACATGAACACTCCACAATACCTCCAAAGTGGTTTTAATGGAGTGAACCTCCATCCTCCACATCTTCCCTCGCAGATCAACGATCCATGCTCTCTTTTTGGATCAACTTTCCACAGTAACTTTGGGATCTAGTGCTTCGAGAAGTTTCGAACCACCTCTCACAAAACATATGGAGTGTTAATTCTCTGAAGTTCACAATCTACCAACACCTGTCCAATTATGATGGATGACCTGAATGAATCTGATGCTTTGGCCTTCGGGAGTTCTAGCTCCACCCAATTCGTTGTTCTCTCAGAGTAACTTTTCTCTAAAGTGGAAATTTTTTTGACATGCGTCCTTCTCTAATGAATGATTGGGACGACTTCGGGACTTCTCCCATCGTGATTCCTCACACCTGCACTCTCCAATTCCTCTGAAGTGCTTACGCTTAAGAGTGCAGGATCTAGTGACACCTATCCCTTTGGCTTGGGTGAATCAGATCTTCTTCGACTTTTGGCTCTTCAAGAGTTTTCCCAACTCTTTTGCACTTACTCCTCTGGGATGCAGGATCTCCCACCACACATCCCTTCCAGATTCCACTATTTGCATTTCCTTCACCCTTTGTGAATTTAGATATTTTTCTTCTTCTCCATGTAGATCTGCCAAATCTCTCTCTCTCTCTCTCAAACTCTTTGATCTGTCGCTACCTTCCCCTCTAGATGATGGATGGTTCTTACTAGATAGGAAAATTTGAGACTTCATCTATCCTCCTATCTTCTGCACTTTAAAAAGAGTTTAAGTCACATGCTCTTACCTTTGGATCCAATGGATATTGGTCCTTCGCACCTAGATCCGACGACTAGGATCTGTCTCCTCCTCTGCACGCCCATTTGGGGTGTCTGGACGTAGAATATAACGATTTGTATCTCCTCCTGCAATTGATCTGATGGCTTTTGTAGCTTCCTCCTCCTCTCGCTACGTAAATTTCCCTCTAATGAAGTACTCCTCAAACTTTTCAAAGGTTTGGACTTTGAACCTTCTCCTGCAAGGTTTTCTACTCAGCCTTGGCTTGCACTTTGAAAATGCCACTCCTCCTGATTTTGGAACTTGACATGTTAGTCCATCTGCACACTCCTTGTGCTGTCTCCACAACATGAACCTGTAAAGGTCCTTGTCCTCTATGAGCCCGGCAGATTATTTGTGCACACTTGAACTATCTCTCTTGATCTTTTTAGTTTCTCAGCCTTCCAAGGGACTTGGCCCTTTTCTTCCCTGCAAAGGATTTCTACACCCTCCTAGCACTTAGCGCTCGTCCTCTTGAGATTTTTGCAATTGAAGCAAGTTATCCTATGCACACCTTGCACTATTCCTTTCGACGTTTTTTCATCACTTCGAGGAACTATGAGCGCATAATATTGCACTTCTCCCACAGTCTAGGACTAATAATATATATTCCTTCTATAGTCCTTTCTTAGGCCTTTCAGTGTACGAATACATTAACTCTCTTGAGCTTTGAAATTGCTCAAACTTTCTAAGAGTCTCGGCCCTTTCTTCCCTTGACAGGTTATCACTCCCTCCTGACTCTTCTGTTCTCTTTTCCTACCAATCCTCTACCTACACTTGAATAGGGTGTTGGCCTTGTTCATTCCTGGAACAACTTCATTCCTTGAGTTATGAATTTTGAGAATTCGCTCTTGTGGTCTCTGTGAAAACTTGCACTCCACTCTCCTCTTATTATTAACCTTATGGTGTTCCCTCTTGGAAACCTTTCTCCCAAAACTTGAATTAGATTTCTCACACAGTTCTTGCACTCAATTGAGCCTTCATATGGCTTCAGACTTTCAACACTTTGTCTAAGGGTTGGCATGGTGCAATCCTTGCATCGATCTTCTCCTGAATCCTTATCTCTTTCAGGCTCACTGATGCACTCCTTGCATTCATTCAATGTACATTTTCACAACTCCTTTACTAGAGTGTTCAACAACTCTGGTTCCTTCAACCTCTTCAAACACTTCAGAAGGTGTTGGTTCTGTGCACTCTTGCACCTGCTCCAAGCACTCTTTGTTGAGCCTTTCCTTTAGAGTGTTCAAAAACTCTGAAGTATCTCCCCTTCCTATCTACTAGAGTGTTCAGTAAATCTAGGGTGTCCTCCCTGACACTTATCTCTCTTTGAACCTGAAGAAGAGTTCACTTGTGCAGACTTTCACCTACTCAATGCCCACCTAACAAAACTCTCAGAGCATTAAACAACTTTGGTTTTCTTTTCTCTTGCACATACATTCCCCTCCAAGGTGTTCAGTAACCTTGAGGCTCCACTCTGAGACTGTAAATTATCCTGGAGTTCCCTCCTGGTAGGTTCTCTCCTGAATTCAAAACATAATTTAGATATGCACTCCTTGTGTTGGCGCACATAGTTTCCAAGACTTTGTTGTGCACTCCTTGCACTTATCCTAAAGAACCCAAAACGATTCAACAAACTCACAGATAGAGAATTATATCTTTATATCTGCACAAGGAAACTATCACATACATCTACAACATAAATGAACACACACATTGACAACATTCATATAACACATGTAAACACATAAAGAATCTCATGCAGGAAAAACTTCTCTTTGTACTAATATGAATGTATGTTACAATAGTCATAGGATCGAACTGCAACTGAGTCTCGTATCTCTCCTCTCCTTGTCTTAAAATGATTTACAATCCACCTTCAGTAGTTCTACAACTCTGAGCATCCTCTATTGGGCATACGATACAATGCTTTATACAAGAGGGCCTCATCGAGCCTTTCCCTACAACTACTCTAGTGGTGTCTAATCACCATTTAAAATGCCTAACTACTGAGGGAGATTATAATGAATGAACATTAACAATTCCGATTTGATGCGATTCTTGAGATATGTACAACTCAGTCCTAATAAAGGCGACATCATCTACTTCATGTACAAAGGCATCAACTTGTTTCTTATCATTCTTACAATGGTTAATTTCTTTTAATTACATTTAAAATTTAAAATTGAGGGGAAAATGAGAGGGTTTGTGCCTCTTGCCTCCTTGAATGTGCACTAATATGATGAATAGATGGCACTTTGCTGAGGTTGAGGGATGCTCCTTCATTATATTGATTTAATATTCATCTTCATTTCCATTCAAGTAAGGTATTTCCATTGATTCTTAAATGGGGTCTTACCCAAACCTCAACTTATAACCTTAATATATTAGGAATAATGATATAAAATAATTAGAATCCTTGTTCCAATCTAATATTCTATTTTTTCTCTTTAGAATGGTTTTTGAATCAAATCAATCAAAAATCCCAATCAAAAGTTATGATAGGTTTAAGTAAACATACCTCTAAAACCCTGATTTTGAGTCCGTCCTCCTAGACGACCTTCCTTTTGATGTATTTATGAAAGTTCATCCCTTATGAGTCTAAACTTTTGTCTTTTAGTACTATTATGTGTCTGAACTGCAATGGTATAGGCCTAAAAAAAATTGTCGTTCCAAATGAAAGTTATGATAACTTTTTCAAGCCTTGCCAATTTTTAGATTATTCTAGAGAGTGAAATTGTATAGAATTCCATGGATCCAAAATTTTAAAAACAAATTTTAAATGAATACCATAAATACTATGGATTGTTCTCTTTCAAATGCAATAGGTTGCATAGAATTTGGATCATATTTGAAGAATATATGACCATTTTACCCAAAACACCTGTTTGAGACTAGTTATAGGAATAGTAAAAAAACCTATCTTCCATAGGGTGTATCGCAGAAAGTATAATGACATAGAAGTTGGAATTTGTACAATAGGTGCCCAAATATCTCTTATAAACATCATAATTTTTGTATTTCTGAAGTGGCCCAAAAAAATAGTTATAGAGAAAATTCCAAGATGACTTGCTTGAGGAAGCAAAACACCCTAGGGTCAATGCTCTCGTACCAAATGTTATATACCAAATGATGAAAATATTATAATAAACAAAAAGTACACCATGTACAACAATGTTATCACGGAGAACAAATCCACTATACATAAGAGAGATTATTTACACAATAAATCCTTAAATAATAGGATAACCTCTTCCACATAACCAAAATACATTTATACATCACAATTCACATGTCTAGAATAATGAACACATGATATCTATATATACCTATTCACACCTACACATGAGGCCCCTTTATTATTAGGAAAACCTATTAAATATATATTTACACATTACATGTACATTTAGAACCATATATTCCCCCTCTTGGGGTCATATCATATACATTTCACCATATATATTCCCCCTTTGGGTTATAACAAATTTAGGTATGGATGCCATTATGAGGTTTTTCAAACTAAGGATGGGTTTTAGGGCCTTAACCATGATTGAGGAAGGAAAAAATGTTTCTCAATATATTTTTTAATATTATTGGTGTTGGCATTGTGCACGGTTGTAATAGCCTAGGTTCAAGTTAGTTTGACCAACAAAACCCTTCAGACACCAGCTTGTTGGTTGTGGAGCCTGATTATCTTCTTGATTTAGAGGTCATTGTTTTCAACCGTGTTTAAACCCCAATGAATATTGTACATCCCAGAAGAATTTACACTCCTCCATGCATGGGAGTGTAAGGGGGATTGCTTCCCCTATAGGGTTCGGGGGGTATATCCCCTAGGTTGGGGGTTTCATGGCAAGCGCACCCCCAGCGGGGGTGTGGGAGCTAAGCCCTCGAAGGAAAAAAATACTTGTAAATTTATATTGTAATTTCATAGTAAATCTGGACTGTTCATTATAAGGTAACAAATATGATGGTAAAAGTTATGATAGGGTTTTTTTTCCCTATAAGTAAACCCTCTTTTATGTGCAAAATGTATTGTGGCTATGTATCATGGTGAATATTGTATTCTGAGAGAGGAGACTATGAGAGAAAGAAGAGGAAGTTACAACAGGTGTGTTGTAGGTTCTATCCCTTCATTTGTTGGATAATAATAAAGGAAGGACGTAGAAATTTCTTTGGTGGACATATCCCACACTGGGTGAACCACGTATATTTATGTCTTTATTGTATTGTGTATCTTTTGTGTTTTATTTCCGCATTTGTTTTTATTTTATTTCTCTACGATCTTGTTTTTCTAACAAAACCCTTTCGACGTCACCTACATGCAGATGAAGTCTCACCCAAGGTATACATTGGGACAGAAGGAACCGATTTTTTTCAGTAGTGAGGGAATGGGAGGTGTTCATTCTATTCATTCTTACTTATTGGTTTTGTGCGCATTGTTCTATCTTTTTTATTCATTATATACTTAATGAATTTAGATTCATATTACCATTTTATTCCATATTACAACATAAGCCCATTACTATAACATCCATAACTATTGCACAATGATTACACATAGGACAAATCTAATCTAATATGCATCCAGACATAATCCTTGAATCAATCACAAAAAGTAAATTCAACACAGTAGTTAATGTTGTCCACTCAAATTTTGGCTACGTCCACAATGACTAACTTCTTTATTATGCATTTGGTAATTGTTTCATTCTTGTGCACTACGATTACAAAGATACAACATGGTTGTATTTCTCTTCTCCTAGTCTAGGCGCTCTGTAGTGAAAGCCTTTCTCTCTCTTTGCATCATCTCCTTAGCATTCAGACATGTAATCTCTCCTTCTCATCCTATCTTATCACTCTTATTCTTCAACAAAACATAACATAACATAACCCATTACATATTTATACATAAATTATAGGGCTTAAAACCCTAGTTTATTCATCCAAAAACCCTATTACAATACATGATAACTTCAAGTTAACTTTTTGTTCGGGCTTCTTCTGCCTACTTTTCTATCTACATGTTACTTTTCACTTTTATTGTTGTTTTTATTGATTTTTCATCTCCTTCTATCTTTACAACGTCAGGATATCATCCTTCCTTTTCACCTGCTTTCTTCTCCTACTTTATTCTTATGTTTTATTCTTCTTCTTTATTCTTCTCTTTGCACACTATACTCCTCTGTATGGCTCAGTTGTGCACTCCTACGTCTTCCCTTTTATTCTAAGCACTTCTTATATACTTAGTATTTTTATGTATGTTATTTCCAAAATTCTTGTCCAATAGGGCCCCAACACTTACATGTGGCTCGTCCTAAGCCACGCAGGCTTGTTGCATGCTCCTCCCTCCTTGGATGAAATTTTGGGAGGCTTCCTTTACCAAATGTTGGTGATGTATGTGGTTTGTAAGACCCTAGGTTCAATTTAAATTTATCAGTGACCAAAAAAACCCACCAGACATGGGGGCTTTTGGCACCACCTTCTTGCATAGATGTAGTCTCACCCAAGGTATATATTGGGACTACAAGAACCAGGCTTCTAAAATAGTAAGGGAATGGGAGGAAATTATTCAGTTCATTCTTCCTTTATTATTTCTGTGTGCATAAATCTGTCCTTATTTTGTATTAACTTACTTAATGATTCAGATTCATATTATCATTGTATTCTTGATTACTGCACAAACTCGTTGTTGTAACAATCATGATTATTTGAGCAAATATTAACCATAATACAAACCTAAGATACTATGCATCTAGGAAGAATTAATAATAAGTCACATAAAATACATAAGACATAGGATTTAACATGGTTCATCCAAATCTGGGCTACTTCCACAATGAATCACTTATTTACTATTATTTCATTAAGTGCTTCAGACTTGTGCACTGCGCTTACAAAGATATATCATGTACATCTTTATTTTCTCCTAGCCTAGCCATTGTACAGTGCAGTCCTCTCTCTCTCTGCATCATCCCTCACATTTAGACATAGAGAAAAGGAACTACAAAAACATTTTATGGATAGGAACTAAATAGAACCCCTAATCGCCCAACCCGTTACATATTTATACATCAAATCTAGGGATTAAAACCCTACTTGGTTCATCTCCAAAACCCTTTACATTGCATGGCTCATTCAGTTCACTGGTTGTTCAACTGCTTTCTTCTACTATTTTTCCATCTACATGTTTATTTTGTGTGTCCTTCCATCTTTAGAATGTCAAGCTTTCATCCTTCCTTTTCTTTCTCTTTCATCTCCTTCTTTGTTCTTCTTTATTCTTCTATTTTATTTATTCTCTTTTTTATTCTTCTTAATACACATTGTCCTTCTCAATGTATCTCAACTACACACTTCCTCGTATTTCTTCTTACCCTATGAGCACTTATTATTTTATTAGGATTTTTTTGAAAACTTTATTCCAAAACTTCATGTCCAATAGACCCCCAACACTAACCTATGGCTTGTCCTGAGCCACTTATACATGTTTCTTGTTCTTCCATGCCTCAATAAAATTCTGGGAGACTATATTTGGTACCTCCACTTCTTTGGCTTTCTATGCCTCTATTTGTGTCATCTCCTTGTCCCAGTACGCAGTCAAGACTCTGATTTTTCCTCTGCTTCATATGTTATTTGTTTTCCATTTCCCTGCACAGTGGCCAACTCCTCTATTATCCTCACGAGTTCTTCCTGTAGTGGACCCAATCGTTGTTGATCCCTCAACTTCTCTACTTACATGTATGACTATCGCTAAGCAAAATTGTTTGTCATATTCTCCACTGGTGAAAGAGTTGTTACCTTATCCAAATCATGTTGTGCCATTTCTTGTGCTTCTCTTAATTGACTTCCACAAACTTCATCTTAGGTTCTTATGCTAACTTTGTCCAAACTTGCGTGCTCTCCTCACAAAGTTTTTTGTACTCTCCTTCTATCCTCTTAAAGTTGGAAAATTATAATGTCGCCATTCATTCTCTTCCTTCACGCACTTTCGGTGTCATTGTTGGCATGATCTACAACTATAACTCTTGAATATACTCTCTGAATCCCTTAATGACTTCCACGATCTTTAACATTTATTCCTCCATAGTATATTCTACTACTATGGGGATTTCTTGAATTTCCTGGTATAGTTTTTGGACAATTGCTTGATTATTTTGTGTTATTCCCTCAGCTTCATCCTCTACTTTAAGGTTTTTCTTCACACTTTCCTCGGCTTCATTCTTATCCTTCAGTATCTCCTCCATCTAGACTTCAACTTCATTATTTTCTTGAAGAATAACATCATTTTTTTTTGCAGTTGAACCCTTTCCTATATCATTTTGGTTAGCTATTCATTTTCTTCCTCTCCTCTATTCTTAATCTCTTGCAGTAATCCTATCTACAATTATTGTAGTCTTTCTATTGGAATCCTTTATAAAACTAGGTTCAATTGTACTAGTGCAATTACATGTTGCAATTCAATCATCAAAGTTTCCAATGCATCTATCTCAAGTTGTAGTATCCTGTGCCCAATTGTTAACTAAGTCAAGGATGGATGCACACTGTATGCTTCCTTTACTGGAATATTGGAGGGTGCTACCTCATTTCTGGTCTCTTTGGTGATGCATGCTACTTTCAACATATGTTAGAGTGTTGCCAGTTGATCCTGCAATTTTTGTTACTATTCTACATGCTTCCTTGTTGCCTCCTCCATTATTTATTTTGTGGCATCTAATACCTGGTAGTTGATACTATCCATGTCATCAGTTGTTAAGGTATATATTGGGTCTTATTTATATGATTTATTCTTTATTTCATGCCCCTCTTGTACGTTCTTTCCCCTTATCATTTCTTTTGACACATCTATGTTGAGTTTATGTGGTGGATGGGCCAGGAATATCACTTGTGCCAGTAGTCTGATCATTTCACTTCTCATTATCTAGGTCCTCATCAGTTTTATCTTGTTCTTTGTCCTCTTATGATTTTCATTTCTTCTCTGATGAGCTCTTCCATCCTTCTTCCCGATCATTCACTATCAAGCTCACGTCATATGTTGTTAACATTTAACTAGTTGGAAACCATT
>JZKD02S2216849.1:67133-81830 GCA_000966675.3 Picea glauca | reverse complement strand
ATATCCTACTTGAAACTTCTTATGTTTAATGTGTCAATCATGCCAAGCCTTCTCTCTTTCTTTCTGAAATTGTTGATGGAAACCTACAAAGAACCAATCTTCTTCAATTTGTATAAATTGTACCAGTCTCTCCTTTACTACAACAAAGTATGATAGCTCAATGATCACAACAATGTGTAGTCTAGGTAGAATAAACTCCATTGGTATCACTGCTTCTTGTCCATCGAAAAACCTGAAAGTTGTCTTCCCTATCAAATTCTTACTTTTAGTCTTGTAGGCCCATAACATTGCAAGTACTCTTAAGCCCCAATCTTCTATCTCTATGTTGCAAATATTTGTTAAATAAGTTTCCAACATTTTATTGAATGCTTCCATTATCCCATTGGCCAGAGGATGATATGGGGTTCTCTTCTGATGATGAATTTGTAACTCCTCATTCAATGCTACAATTTTCTTTTTCAGAAAGTGTGTTCCTTGATCACTGAGTAATATGCACACACATTCAAACCTTATGACTACATTCTCAAACAAAAACCTCGCAACAATATCCTCGGTGAAATTTGTAACTATTGTTGCTTCTGTCGATCTTGTCAAGTACTTTTTCACAGTGATTATGTATCTCACCCCTAATCTTCCTTCTTGTGGCTTGACTGGCCCCACAAAGTCTATGGCTCATTTCTCTAATGATTGTAATGTAACTTGTGGATTCAAAGTAATTTCATCCCTCCTAGATGGATTTCCCACTCGTTAACATACATCAGATGAATGACAATAGTAATTCACATATTTGTGGAGTGTAGGCCACAAAAGCCCTGTCAACCAAATGTTTTGTGCATTTTCTTACCCTTCATAATTTCCTCCTACAACCCCATCAAGTGCTTCTTCAAGTATCATCAGTCTCTCATGTTTCAACACACAACACCTCAATACTCCATTTGGACCCAACTTGTATAAACTCCCTATAATCAACTGATAATCTACAACTTTCACTACCAATTTTTTCTTCTGCTCAACCATCATATCTGATGGATCCATACCTTTACTTAGAAACTACATGATATCAGAGAAGTAACCATCCTCCATCTTTACTGGAAATAGTTTTTCATCTGGGAAGTTGTCATCTAAGTTTCTTGCATATTCACATGTCAATATGTGTGATAGATGATGTGGTCCTACATTTAGCTTCACTTCTTTCACTACAACGTCAAATTCATATTCTTAAGATAATAATAGCCATCTTCATATTCTCGCCCCAAACACTGATTTGTTGACTACATATTTTAATGCATAATGGTCTATATATATTTTAAAGTGAGACCCCAATAGATAATTCCTGAACTTTTGTAGTGCATAGACCATTGCTAATCCTTCTCCTTATGTGGTAATATAATTCTTCTTTGTTGTGGAAAAAACTTCCTACTTGCAAAAGAAATTGGGTGATATGTTTCTCGCTCCCTCGCTTGGGATAATATTGCACCCAATGCTATGCACGATGCATCTACATGTACATGGAACTCTTTGTTCCAATCTAGAAAAATAAAAATCGACATGATTACAAGTTTCTTCTTTAAATTGTCTAATCCCTTTTGAGAGTCCTCGTTCCATTGAAACTTTGCTTCCTTCTTCAGTAAATTTTCCATCAATGTTGTGATCTATGAATATCCCTTAATAAACTTCTTGTAATATCCTATATGACCCTGATTTTCCCTCAATTGTCTAACTGATGTAGGAGGTTCTTGTTCGACAACACAGGTATTCCAACAGAGGACGAACATCTTCAGTAGCCACTCACACAACCAGATCAAACATCAACACACTGATGTTTTGACATGGTAAAACCCATATGGGGAAACATCCACGGCCACAACTAATGAAGCCACTTAGATCATTTTATTAATGAAAAAGAAAAAGATTAAAAAGATATTTTACAAGAGAGTTTATCACAATCGATCATTAGCAAATGACCATCCATTCTCTTTAAATAGAGATCATGAACCAATCAGATTTTAAGACGTGGATCAATGGTCATTAAGATCGAGAATAATATGAACCATCATATCACTCTATTTCTGGAACATATCATGATGATCGGATTTCCTAACTACAAATGCATACTAATGCATACTAAAGAAAAACACTAAGAAACACACTTTTACCTAATGACAAATTAGACCAAGTAGTTGTTAACTAACTCCTAAGTGTCTTAATATCCTAACATCCCCCCTTAAGATAAACATGGGATAGGACTGAAGGATTTACAATACCTATCCCCCCTTGATGTCAACTTCTTGAAATCCTAACATAGATCTAAGTTTGGAAAATTGGCTTCTGTAAGAGACTTTGTGAAAATGTCTACAACTTGATATTTTGTAGGCCAAAAGTTAACTTCAATAACTTGATCATGAATGAGCATCCTGATGAAGTGCATTTGTAGCTCAATGTGTTTTCTGCGTTGATGTTGAATTGGGTGTTTGGAGACCTTGATGGCACTCTAATTGTCACACCAAAGGCTGGTCAGATGTTGTTGCTGGAATCCAAACTCTAAAAGAATCTATTGAAGACATAAGGCTTCCTAACTTGCATTTACTACTGCTCGGTACTCTTCTTGTGCTGAAGAAAGTGCAATAGGCAATTTGTTCTTACAGGCCCAAGTGACAGGTCATGAACCAATGATGAAAACATAACCTACATTATACTTCTGATCATTAGAGTTATCGGCCCAATATGAATGAGTAAAACCAACCAATAAAGGAGCCCCCCTTAACTTTAATGTTTCCCGAACTCAAATGTACCATGAACATAGAAAGGTATCATTTTAGTTTCTTTCCAATGGCTTTCATAGGGTGTTTTCATATCCCAGAAAACAAGATCATCAACAAAGGAACAATTAGGATGGGTATGAGTCAAGTATAAGAGGCTACCAACTAACTTAGGGTACAAGGTGGCATCAACTTCGGGAGAAGTACAGGTGTCAACAAGCTTGACTCTGTAATGGAAGGGAGAAGGTATTGGTTTACAATCGTCCAGGTGAAAGTGATGAAGAAGGTCACAAGCATACTTAGTGTTGTAACCTAGTTCTGTATTCACTGCCTCTCCTCTCTTTTGCATATGCCTTCATCAAATTTTTCATTTTTACAGTTGTTAAGTCATTTCCCCATTACTGAGTGACTTGTTTCTTCTTTTATTTTTTCCTATGAGTCTTTGCACATTTCATTTTTTTTTATTTCTTGATGGATGAAATATACATTATGTTTGGTTCGAATTACTTGTCATCATGTTTTCCATTGATTGATCTCACCATGGGTTTCCCAAGCATTTTTGTATGTATAGGGAATGCCTGTGCACATGACACAGTAATCCAGAACAAAAAATTTTGGGCTCAGACTATGGGAATAGATAGGTAAAATTTTCAATGGTAAAGATCCGCCAAGAAAATCATATCAATGAATGTTGTCCATTCGAGAATGTAGAATTGCACGGATTTTAACACAAAGAGTCATTAGAAGACCCAAATCCCGCACTGTCGATGACTCGAAGAGCATATGGTTTGTTCATATGTCATGACACATGATGACATATCATCTACTTTGGTGATTTTCACTTCGGGAGTTTTCCTAGCACAAACATTCAAAACTCCTGAAGAGCCAAAGATCTGATGTCCCAAAGTAAATCAAGACCATACATCAACAAAGACACATGGAAGCATATCCTCCACTTTGGGATTTTTCCTCCATGAGATCTTCACGCTTAACATTTGAAACTCCCAAATCCTAGATCTCCGAAGAGAATCTGGACCATTCATCGGTCACAACACGCAGCAAAATATCATTCATTTCATAGATTTTCCTCCAAGAGATTTTCAGGTTTCACATTTGAAACTCCCAAAGATACAAGGACCCAAAGTCCCAAAGTAAATCTAGACCATATATCATATGGGGCACGTGGCAATAGATCAATTACTTCAGCAACTCCCCTCTGGGAATTTTTCCAAGAACTAACATTGGAGACTCCCGAAGCCCAAAGTGTTGAAGCACATGGCAACCAACAATTGAGACAAGTGGCACACTCATGAGGCAAGACAAATGGAATTCATATCTGAACATTTGGTTGTGTCATTCACCCATTTCCATGTGACATGTGTCACCTTTATTTCTAAGACACCTCATCATATGTGGAATCATATGACGTCAAGTCACAATGTCACTTTGGCGATTTTCCTCCAAGAGATTTTCATGGTTCAAATTTGAAACTCCCAAAACCCGAACTTCCGAAGTGAATCTGGACCGTTCATCCATCATGACATGTGATGACCGATCATTCACTTCAGAGATTTTCCATTGAAATATGTTTCGTGTTTCACTTTAGAAACTCCCAAAGCTCGAAATTCCAAAGTGAATCTGGACCATTGATCCTAATTCAACGAGAGTTGACGATCCTTACAATAGGTAGAAATCACCCAGATATTGGATCGTGATCAAATCGATGGCTATAGTTCATTGTGGGGATGCAAACTGCACGGATGTTAATCTTCCAGAGCGGTCCCGCAATTTAAACCATAGTTTCATTGGAAGGGTACGTGGAAACTTCTGGTGAATTGTGGGCCCAAAGGTGGTCTGAATCCAAACCACCCTCAATAGCTTCCACAATCACATGATTGTATGACACTGCGTCACATCCATGTCACCTCCACGCATCCCACTTATTACTCTCACTCCTCTCGCCATCTGACACTTGTTCTCCACTCACGCCACCTGTATCCTTCATCCTGAGCCGCCAACGCCACGCTCTAGATACCTCCATCATGTTCACACCTCCTCTCACCTTGGGACGTCTGTCTTCACACGTAATCTACCTCCCCCCTTCTACTCATATAGTCTTCCTATTGGATGCCTACCTCCTTGATTTCCTGTTCACGACCAGTCATCATAGTAAAATAAAGGTGAAGATTCGAGTACAGTTGGCTTAGAATGCACTTAGCTTGTGAAATCTCAGACACAGATAAAGAGCCAGTCTTTGTCACAGGTCGACATAGGTTAGTCCCAGACGCACTTCATCAAGAGCTGCTCACATAGTCGATTATCTCCAGTAGCTTCCAACAACTCGCAGACATGTCATCGCTTGACAAAAGAACTCTGCTCTATCACTCCAAGGCCCATTTTCGGCCATTCGGGTCCTTCTGCATGCATCATTTCTATATCAGAGACAGAGGTAGTTTTATTTTGATTAAGTCCATCATTTTCCTAGATTAGATGCAAGAGTGGCCTTCTGTGTGAGATAAGAACCACTCTTGTCGATTAAATTAAACATCTTAGTGCAATTAATAATTTTTTTATGAATAGTTCCCTAAATTTAGGTCCCAGTTCCCTAAGGAGAGGATCCTCTGTAACTCTTTTGAATAGTTAGTTTTTGGATATTGTAAAGGTCATATTTTTCAAGGAGAGAATAACAATACAACAGAGGGGTTGGACTCATTTTATGCATGGATTAAATATCTCTACCTAGTGAACATATTCTTGACAACAATGTTTTGTTGAACTTCTTATGTGTTTTATTTCTTATCTTGAATATAGTTTTTTATTTGCGCGACGTTCTTTCATTTCCTTTCAGCTATTGTGTGACTTATTTTTACTGATATGCAACCTATCAAACAGTTAATGCTTTGGTGAAAATTTGTCTTTGAAACCTATGGGATTTACTGTGTTTTGATACATGGTTTATGTCTTGAAATATTATTTTGAGTATTGAACTTCTTACAACAGATTATTCATTGAGTAGTTTGTTGTTTCTCTATGTTTTCTATTATTTCACTGGTCCATCTTTAGTGTGCCATCAGCCAAGGAGGAACCTTATCCATATCATTCTTCCAACCCAACCTTGCCTTTGTATTCATGGACTAACCCTCTGACCAAAGTTAAAGAAAAACTTATTCTACAGTGATAGGTGGCCTAGCTTTTCCCTTTAGCAGTTAGGTGCAGACCTTAGGACCAACATCTTCTGGCATAGTTGCTAGAGAGCAGAGTAATGAAATATATTTCTCTGGGAGAATGAAAATTGATGAGCTTTGGCCTTTGATGGTGAACAAAGATTAGACACAAACAGACTTCCATCTTTCACCTGATGACTTCACTGAGTAAAATTTAAATAAGAAATGTTGCCTCCCAGAAAGGGACTCAATAGATCCAAATCTGAAAACAACAAAGCCAAGAAGGCTGATTGTAACCCTGAGAATAATACAGTAGGATTTGAGCTATAAATAAAACTAAGGAAATCCATTGTAGCTCATAAATACACTTCCCCTCTCAAGGGAAAAGATGCACACCAAGAAGATACTTCAAACCATCATCACAAGGAACTTGAATTTGGTAGCCCTGAGAATCATAATTCCAATGGGGCTCAGACATCTCCTACTCCAGATTCCACTTCATCATCTAGTCCTACATCCACTCCTATATCTCCCACAAATTTTAAGATCCCTATTATTCAAGCCATGGTCGTTAATAGGATTGATGTCATAATTGTTGCCATATATGCACCCTTAGTGCTACCTGTAGTTTTACATGCACTCCCAACCACATATTACATGAAATATCTACCAATATATAATGGGGAAGGTCAAATAATTGTTGAAGAACATCTGGTAGCCTTTTACAGTTTTGCATACAACTTTAACATTGATTATTCAAATGTGTGGATGAGGTTGTTTGTATAGAGTCTGGATGGGGAGGTCAGAAAATGGTTTAGAAGTCTTCCTCCAGCCTCCATTGTAGATATTGTGGAATTAAATGAAGATTTTATAAAGAAATGGGGAGATAGGAGATATTATATCTATTACATCACTGAATTTGGGGCTCTAAAGAGGAAGACTGGTGAATCTAATTCAAACTTCACCAAGAGATTTCATAAAATGTATGGTAGAATCCCAGATGAAATCAAACCAACTGAATCCTCTGCCAATATCACTTATGCTAATTCATTTGATGCAGAATTCTCCCTCCTCCCGTGAGAGAGAAGATCGACCACATTGTTATCCATGCAGGCAGAAGCCATTGAAGTTGAATCTAATATTTTGGCATCAGACAAATTAAAGACTATATCTAATAAAGATAATAAAAAAAAGAGAGAGGATTCCCCTACCTCCTCTATTCGAGCCACATATGATCCCAAACTTGAAGAGATGACTAAGACTTTGAAGGATCTTACTTCTGACATAGCTAAGCTAAAATGGGAATCCAAACAGCCAAACAAACATTTTCAAGGGGATGGTAATAGAAATCAGAACTAATTCAGAAGGCCTAATGATGCTCCTCAAGTAATACACAGAGAAAGAAGAACTGATGAAAATCAAAGGGTAGTGCCCCTTTCCAAAACAATCAGATTGAGGAGATGGATACAGACAATGATGTTGTGGATGATACTGTTGTGCTTTTCAATGAGACAGATTATCATACTAGTCACTTAATACAACAAAAATATGAGGTAGCACAATTATCAAATCAATTTGATGATCAGATAGGGGAGGAGGGAGTTATTTAAGGTCAACCCAAGAATAAATACGATTTGAGGACGAGAAATGGAGCTTACAAGGCCACCACCTATCATCAAGGAAAACAAGCAGAAGCCCTTCCCAAGCCAAATCCCAATAAAGGTATGTCATCCAAAACTCAGTCATCTCCTCTATCAGACCCTCTTCCCTCTGAAACAAAAGAAGTTAATAAGCCACCAACCTCTTTCAACCTGTAACATGAGATGAGAAAATATCAAGATTCTTTTCCCTTGGACAGAATTGTTAAAAAATGAAACTTTCAAGAAATCCATCATGAAATTTCTGCAACCTACTTCCTCTAGTGTATCTTCTGATGTCATTAGTCTACAAGATGAAAACCCATCCATTATTGTGAGTCCACACATTGAGGATGCCTCTGATTCTTCTCCTCCTTTCTATATATCTCTGAATATCCATGATAAGATCTTGCACAATTTTCTTATGGACTCAAGAGCCTCTCACAATTTCATACCCAAAGTTGTTTTGGAAGAACTAGATCTCGAGATTACCAAGCCTTACCAAGACATGTACTCCTTTAATTCTAATAAAGTAAAATGTTTGGGATTGATAAAGGATATGGTGGTTTCTCTTGCACAATTACCCATTAAAAGTGCAGTGCTGGACATTGTGGTAGTCGACATCCCCCCAAATTTTGGCATGCTCTTATCCAGAACTTGGGCTAAGATGGTTGGAGGATTGTAGCAAATGGACCGCACATATGCCACCATTCTGGTCTTTGGTGGTGGGAACATGGGGCTATATAGAGAGGTAAGGCTAGCATACATAGTCAATGATCATAAAAACCCAATAAATCACCCCATTTATGATGTTGAGGATGGGATGGGTTCGTTTGTTTTTCATTTAAATGATGATGAACCTAAAATGTTAGTCAACCAACGTAGAGATCACCGAATGACTAGTCAATAAAACAAGGTGTGGAAGATGTATTTCGATGGATCTTCATCAAAGGAAGGTTCTGGTGTAGGTATTCTCCTTATTTCCCCTTCAGAAGAAGTTATAACCCTCTCTTATAAGCTAGAGTTTGAGACTACTAACAATCTAGTTGAATATGAAGCTCTGGTATTGGGATTGAGGGCTACCAAAGACATGGCCATTGATTGTTTAGCATTTTTGGGGGATTCTAACTTGGTCATCAATCAAGTGAGGAATATCTATCAAACTAAGAAACAAAGGATCAAAAAGTATATAAAAGAGGTATGGGATCTGATCGATAATTTCTTTCTATCATTTAACCTCTCTTTCATTCCTAAAGAAAAGACTCAGAAAGTTGATTCTCTGGCCTTAGCTACCAGCATGTTCATGCCTCCCATTGGCCCAAATATTAAATATCAAGTGGAAATCAAACATAGAGAAGCCATACCATCAACATAAAGCATTGGCAAGTCTTTAGTGATGATTTGGATTTGCATAGATTTTTTCACACCATTGATGAATTCTCCAATATCTCAATTGATCAAGAAAGTCAGGAAGATGAAAATGAGAAATTAGAAGATCAAAAATATTCTCATCTATTGAAGACAATGGTTGGCCATGATATTGTGGAGATAAAAACCAATCATATTCCAAAAGGACTCGTGCCTTTGGAAAGATTGTTCAACAGTAATGATGTTTACTAAGGAACTGCCATGGAGAATCAAGAAGAGGTGACAGAGTGCAATATTGGGACCACTGAGAATCCCCAGATAATCAAGTTGTCAAAAGAATTGGTTGTAGAACAAAAAGACAGGTATGTTAGTCTCATTAAAAGGTTTGTTGATACTTTTGCATGGTCCTATGAAGATTTGAAGACATTTGATATTGACATCATCCAACACAAAATCCCTCTAAAAATTAGCTCCAATCCATTCAAGTAGAAGATTAGACAATTGAATCCCATGTTAGTGTCCATAATTCAGAAAGAGCTAAAAAGAATGTTGGATGCCAAGATTATTGTACCATTGAGGTATTTGAATTAGGTGGCCAACTTAGTACCTATAAGAAAGAAGAGTGGGGAGATACTCTTGTGTGTTGATTTCAGAAATCTAAACAAGTGTTCTTTGAAAGAAAATTACCCCCTCCCCAAGATGGACCATATTTTACAGAGGGTGGTAGGTGCACACATAATTTCCTTGTTATATGGATACTCTGGGTATAACCAGGTAGTAGTTTGTGAGGAAGATAAATAAAATACAACATTCACCACCCCATGGAGAACCTTCATGTACGACAAGATGCCCTTTGGTCTCATGAACACAGGAGCCACTTTTCAGGGGGTCATGGACATAGCTTTTGTGGGGAAGAAAGACAAATTTATGGTCATATACCTGTATGACATTACCATCTTCTCCAAGTTTGATGAGGAACATTTGCAGCATTTGGAGCAAGTTTTCAAGAAATGCAGGAGGTATGGGATATCTCTGAATCTTAGAAAGTCTCACTTTTACATGCTAGAAGGAAATCTTTTGGGCCACATCATATCAGTAGGAGGCATAAAAATTGATCCAAAGAGGGTTTGTGACATTCAACAAATCAATATCCCCCACAAAAAAAAAGGTTTTCGATTCTTTTATTGGTAAAATAAACTTCCTCAGATGTTTCGTACCAAATTTTGTTGAAATTCTGAAGACCATTACTAACATAGTTACCAACTTAATGAGAACTGTGACCTCAAAACTAGAATCCTGGCCCAAAAAACCCATATTTTTACATAAAAACGTCAAAATCAACCCCCAAATCATAAAGTGGTGCTACCGGTAGCACCATTTTTTAAAACGGGGTCAAAATTACAACATTTTTCAAACATGGCCTTCAAAAATTAGACAGTAGCTCAGAAAAACCTTAAAATCAACACCTAAAAAAAAAAAGATGTTTTTGAATGTTTTTTTTCTTTTTAAAACATTGAATTTTGAGATCATTTGAAATTAGATTTTTATCACTTGGTACCATTAAAACCAAAACTTCAAAATCAACCATCAAATTGAAAAGTATTGCTACCGCTAGCACCCATTCTAAAATTGGGGTATTAAAATGACCAATTTTTATAATGTGGTAAAACAACTCATCATTACTATAAACAAAATCATAAAAACAACCCTTAAATGTTTACTTTTTAAATGTTATCATCACGCAAAGCATAAGGTAATACATAATGCCATGAAAATATCACAATATACTTTAAAAATTCAACGTCACTTTTTAATAATTTTTTCCTTTTAACAATAAAAAAGTAAATACAAGTTACATTGAATGAAACATAAATAGTTTATTAAAAGTATTGTTATATTGACCATATTCAAAACATATGAACTAAGAAAATTTATTATATTATCCGTCATAAAAAAACACATCATTCATAAAACATAACAAAATATTCATAACTTCATGTAAGATCATATGTAAGTTCAATGCTATTTTTTAGTTACCATACAAACGTCATATGGATCAAAAAAATAAAAAATGTTCCATACACTTATTCAGATTGAATCATGGTTTCTGAAATACCATCAGAGTCTACATTGTCTTCATATGAATTTTTTGATGAATATGTAGATGATCCATACTCTTATCTATTCTCGATGAATGCACCATCTGAGTCTACATGCATGCCAAACATTTCAGATGTCAAATGCCTTTTACATATATGAATATGTTCAACAGACTCCCATCTCGCATTTATTTCTTCCAGCAACAAACTCTTGATAATCTCTAGTGTATTGGAGTGAAGAGTTCCTCTCTTTGTCAAATTGAAGTCATAAACAAGTATGTCAACATCGTATAATTTTAAGAGGTCAGTGTGACGACGAGTTGTATTTTGACCCTTTATTTTTCTCTTTCTATTGACATGTTTCTCAACCACCATCTTTGGCTTGTACACACCATTAAATGGGTGTGTACTTGTTGCATACCAATGCACTTCAATTGCAACAACATCATCATTTTCTTTCTCAATCTTTATAACCTTTCCTATCTAGAATGGATAACCATGTGGTTCCTCAGTCACTAAAACTGCAATCATGCTACCCTCCTTAATATCTTGTACTGAACCCCTGTAAAGGTCTTCCATTGCTTCACGTTGTGCGCTTGACCTCCACGAACCAATATACATTTCTCTTTCCTCTGATTGTGTAATCTCAATACCACCTTGAGATTCTTGAACTTCAACAATGTTTGTTTCTTCAGATTCACTTGGCATATTTTGTGGCCAATGAAATGGAGTCTTAAACATTGTATCTTCATTTTTTCATCTTGAAATTATGTCACTTTGACTATTGAAAAGAGACTCCCACCAAACAAAATCAACAACATAAAAGTACTCATATGTATCCTTAATGGACTTTTTAATTTCTTCCAGGCATTCCAAATAATCTACATCTCTATTACGCCTTCGTGGATTATGGATTTCAGCAAATGATTATAAAAATAATAATTTTGATGCAAAAGTTGGACGATCTGGAATGAACTTCAAAAGTGATAAACCTGATGAAGGCTCCCATTCTATAGTAGTTGAATATTTCTTTCGTTGTATAAGTGTTTTCCCATCAATATTTTTCAAACAAAATTGATGTTAGAAGGTAATGTCATTAAGTTGTTCAATACATTTTTCTTCATGATATGAACCTTGAATAAATCTTTTCATGTCAATAGTTTCTTCTAATATATGAAAAACAAGCTATGGAATCTATGCTTTCTTGATACGTTCAATCAATGATGGTAGACTTCCAACATTTTTCCTCTTCAATGTTATGGAAAACTGACTGAAAATTTGATCAATATGATCATGAGTGTGTCCAACAAGAAGGAAACCAACTTTCACCTTTTGAAATATTCCCATTTCAACAAGCATGCTTAGATATCCAAACACAATTTGATTTTTATTTTCAYGACTAGTGTTGTCCAACTGTAGATAGAGAACTTGAGGAAKATTTCCAGACCARTGAGTGAGCACATGATGAATTATGGTGATGGTCAGATTTGCATCATTGTGAATATTTGGAGCTGTGAAGTAAACTCTTGGACACATTTTTCCATTGAAAACCATACAACCAACCAAGTGAAACTGAATTAAATTATCTTCCTATAAATTTTTGGGTGTACGGACAAAATGTGGTAGAAGTGTTTTCTTCTCGTCCATGCCATCAATTATCATACCTAAATATTTGTTTGGACCATCATAACACTTCTTTCGATGTTTGTGCGACTTTTTCTTTTAGTTGATTGTTGATTCCGATGTTCTTGAAGTGCTTTGATTATGGAATCTGCACATGACATAAAATGGAAATATTTATCGTATGTTTTCATAGTTGATAACTATTCAATTTAAAAAAAACAAAATAGTAAATGCATACCTCTTTCGGCCCCTTCATATTTATCTCTTCTTGATTTAAGAGTAGAACATATACTACAAATCCCCATCCTTGACTTCTTATGAATACAAAAATTGTTGAATTGTTTCTTCCATAATCTTGTAAAATATGCATATGTAATAAAATTATCCTTTCCTTCAACGTCTTCAGCATATCCTTTGTACAAGTTGTAGATTTCCCTCCTTCAAGAATTATCTGGAATATGTATTGTGTCTCTATAAGGCATACACTCTCCATGTTTGGAAAAGAAATCACGCATCCATTACAATGCATTGTTTGTGAATGGACCACTCTCTCGTCCATGATGTACCTTTGAATAAAATGATGGATCTTTTCCCAGCCTTGTCTAGATCCTTGATAGATGAAGATTACCATATGAGTGAATTTTTTTGAAATCCTTTCTGCAAAGTAAAATATTCCCAATGCGATAAGCATACACTATATTGGTGGATATCATGCACCCCGTCAAATATGAATTTTTCATGCTTTTATTCATTTCCAAATATGTCTTCCTTTTATTCAAGGCATACATGTAGTCCATTCTTTACAACAATTCTTTTGATAGCATTCACTTGAAATCAATTATTTTATGGAAATTGATTTAGTGAGAAATTCTTTCCTAGACCTTGTATAACTAGAATGCTTTGGATCGATATAAAAAGGTCTAATCTTGGTCCTAGACACAATGTTTCTTTTTGATGTCTCCACTATTTCATCATCCTCACGAGAAGGTTTTTACTTCTCACCACAAGGAGTATCAAGAAAAACATTGTCAGGAGACTGAACTAGTGAATGTCGATCACCTTCATTTGTTGTAGCTGAATATTTGAGAACATCATCATCAACATAATCATTTGGAGAAAAATAATCATCAACATTATGTCCACTATTGACATAATCATCTTCATTTCGTTAAAAATCCTCACTTGAGTAAAAATTTCCACCATCTTGCTTAGTGCCTTGAAAACCTTCATCAGTATCTTGAAAATCCTGACTTGGAGGAAAATCAACATCAACATTGTTTCTTTTTAATTCATCACTCGGGAAAGAGTGACCACCAATGGCGTAATCATATTCACTACTTTGAAACTCACCACTTCAAAGATATTCTTCATCATACTCATCCTCATTACTAGCTTCAATATCCTCGCTTGGAGGAAAATCTTCATTATCCTCATCGGTACCCTCAAAATCTTCACTTTGAGGGAAATCATCAGCACCAACATTGTTTGTTTTAAATTCCTGATTCGAGAAAGACTATCCAGCATTGTCATAATCGTCATCATTTATTTTAAAGTCTAGACTTGGGGTAAATTATTCTCCATCCTCATTCGTGACTTGGAAATCCTCACTTGGAGGAAAATTTTCATCAGTACCTTCAAAATCCTCAGTAGGAGGAAATTCATAATCACCAACATTGTTGTCTTTAAATTCTCCACTTGGGGAATTTGGTCCACCATTGTCATAATCATTTTCATTTATTTTAAAATTTTCACTTGAGGGAATTTCTCCATCATTTTCATTAGTGCCTTGGAAATATTCATCGGTACGTTCAAACTCTTCACTTTGTAGAATTCCTGTAGAAACCCCGATAGATCTAGAATTCTAGTTAAATTGAACACATGCAATTTGTTGATATTCAAGAGATGAGAGAAATTTTTTTCTCCATAAATCATAGAATTATATTAATGAAAAATGAATATACATGAGCAACCATCCTCAAAAAGAAGAGAGGAGGTGAATATATAGAATTTCCAACATAGAAATTCTAGTCAAAAAAAGCTAGAAATA
>JZKD02S2216849.1:39007-67024 GCA_000966675.3 Picea glauca | reverse complement strand
ACTCACTTAACTGACCCGAAATAGTAGTTACTAATAATAGTAATGGCAAAAATCATTAATTAAGGAATAAATCTCTCACTCAAAGAGGAGGTGCGCATTCCCCAATAATAGATGATTTTTTTCATGGGGGAGTTGGAATAAATCATGAATAAATCAAGAATAAATCGAGAAAATCAAGAACTGGGAGTTGAGACTTGATCTAAAATTAATAGGTTTCCCTAAAATCTAGGGATGAGGCGCCCTTCTTCTCTATGTGGCCAAATTAGGTGAGATAAAGTGTAAATGAATGTATTAACCAATATATGGGAGTCTAATCTAGGTATAAACTAATGTAAGTTAGTGTTATTCTCCAACACCCCCCCTTAAGCCTAACTGTAATGACAAAAAAATTGAGTCCCGACAACTTGGCCATTTTAGGTAAAAATTACATAAAAGAACTCCTCATAAAAAGAGGAAAGAGGGAAAACCTCGTGGGACCCCCCCCTCCCCCCCAAAAAAAGAGGGAAAAAAATGTTGAGTGGCCAAAAGTGACCTACTCAGTTGTCTCCACCACTCCAAGCATAACTCTTAGTTCTGAAAATTTCTTTTCAGTGAAGGACTTGGTGAAGATGTCTGCAACCTGCTTCTCTGTGGGGAAGTACTGTAGTGAAATGAATATTTCATATATCAGCTAGCGTATTTAATGAATTTGATGAACTTCCCATCTGCGAGAAGCGGCAATGACCAAAACTAGTAGAATGGAGTCCATTTTTGCAATAGGTGCAAATGTCTCTGTGTAGTTGATGCCATGTACCTATGAGTATCCTTTTGTGACAAGTCGACCTTTGTAATTTCTGATATCACCATCTATAACAATATTTTTTCGATATATCCATCGACATTGAACAAGATTTCTTCCTTTCGGAAGTGGAACCAAGTCCCATGTGTTGTTGTCCATAAGAGCAGAGTACTCTTCATCCATGGAAACCTCCCAATGTCAGTTTCCAACAACCTCAGAGTGTGAATTTGGATATGAACCAAGTGACATATAGAAATGTATGGCAAACAAAGGTTTTTTGGCAACCAGGGCTTGAGGAGCCCCAAAAAACTGTGATCTATTTCTTCTTGTATCCACAGTATCACCGACTAGTTTACCCACATCTTGCAGGGTTTTCTCTGCCCAAGTTGGCAACTGAGTTGGAGCATAAATGACCTGCTCATCATCCTCTATATCATGCCCAAAATGATTCTTTGATGGATTCTCTAAAGTGCTCGAAGAATTTTCTGACTCCTCCTTATCAGTGACAACAAGTGGTTCCTCGGTAGGGTCTTTTGAAAAATCATGCAGTGATTCATCTTCAAACTTCACACTTCGAGCTAGAATGAAATTCTCAGTGTGAGAGTCCAGAAATATATATCCTTTGACACCTTCAGGATATCCAACAAATATGCATTCAACACTTTGAGGCTCCAAATCCTTCCTCTTATCTATCGAAATGTGAGCCCATGCTTGTGAACCAAAAATACGAAAGTGCAACACTTTTGGTTTCTTACCGGTCCAACATTCAAAAGGAGTGGTGCCTTTGAGTGATTTGTGAGGAACTCAGTTTTGAATGTATGATGCACAATTAATATATTCATCCCATAGCTTGGGAGATAATGATTTTGATTGTAGCATACAATTGGCCATCTCTTTTAAGGACCGGTTTTTCCTCTTCGCAACACCATTTTGTTGTGGTGTATATGGCACTGTGTGTTGTAGTTGTATACCTGCATCAATACAAAGCTGTTGCACGTATTTTTTGACATACTCTCTCCCATTATCAGTACATAGTATCTTAATATTACACCCAGACTCATTCTCAGCAAGTGCTTTAAATTCTAGAAGGCATTCAAATACTTCCGATTTTAATTTCAAAAAAAATACCCAAGTAAAGCGAGAGAAATCATCTTTGAAGGTGAGTACATATAGAGACTTACTGATTGAAGGCTGTGGGAATGGGCCCATGATTTCACTATGAATCATCCCAAGAGGTAAATAAGATCTCTGTGCCTTCCCTTTTTCAAACTTTTTCTCTGGATGCTTGCCAAGGATGCATCCTTGACATACATCGCTTGTGAATATAATAGTTGGCAATCCTTCTACCATGTTTTCCTTGCTGAGTTGATGCAAGTAATTATAGTTTAGATGGCAAAATATTTCATGCCATAACCTGCTGATATCATTAGATTGTGACAGAAATACAGTGCTAATAGATTTAGGAACAAAGTGGGAGAAGAAATACAAACGAGAACCATGATCTGCAATTCCATGTGCAAGCTATGACCCTGTGGAAATGTCGGTAATCACTGTGGAGTCCGGAGTGAACTCCACCTTCCTTCCAGAGATGGAATGAGTGATATGATATGTCGAGAGAATATTTTTGGACAGTGAGGGAACATGAAGCACATTTGTGAATCATCCCCCTTCAAGATTAGCAATTCCTTCTTCACACACCTTTGTGGGTGTGGCATCTCCCAAGTAAATTGGCGATCTGGTGCTTTCTTCGATGGAGGAAAACTCATCTTTTGATGAAGACATATGGTTCGATGCACCTGAATCAATTATCCAAGATGATGGAGTGGATGTAACAACCATTAAAGCATGACCATCTCATGCTCTCCCTCTTGTTCTGTTATCATCTTTCTTCTTTGCATTTTCAGGCACCATGAGATTATGTTGCTACAATTGGTTAGCCATTTCATCGATAGTCTTCCTCATGAAATTTTATTCGGGATGAAAAAATTTGGAACGGTAGCTGAAAAGTGTTCTTTCATTATTCTTCTTACCCTTAGGCTCATAAGATTTATCTGAAGATTGTGCAGATCTCTCCTTCTTCAATTCAGGAAATTTACTCATTCCTTTTTTCTTGTCTTTTCCACTGCTCTTTGGAGCATTAGTAGTCGCAAGTGCTTGGTTCTTGGAACTCTTAATGGAACCCATTTGGACTAAATTATATTTCTCTTGAGTCAATGCTATAATGAAATCATTCAATGGAGGCATTTTCCATTTTCCCTGAGTCAATTTAGATGCTTGAAAAGACGACACAAATACAGAATATTCAGGGCCTAATTTCGAGAGAATTGAAAGGATGAGTTGTTCTTCCTCTTTCATGACTCCACATGCATTAATTTCAATGAGAAGGGATTTGAACTTGGGGAAGAATTCTTGCAGGTTTCTGAAATGAATTGGACTTAGGGATATGAGTTCATTCTCCAGTTGATGCACTCTCATTGCATCCTACTTGTCGAAGAGTCCTTCCAATGTGGTCCAGACCACATCAAGAGTAGTAGCTCTACTGACATGAAAAGGGATATCTCTAGAAATTGATAGGCATATCAAACCAATTTCTTCATATAATTTATTGAAATACTTTATCTTCTCCACTGCAACAGTCGGTTCTTTCTTCGTTCCCATTGTTACCCTGTAAAGCCCTTTGCTTCGGAGGAGCAGAGAGATCTCCATCTTCCATTTGAAGTAATTGAAAGGATTTAGAATGAGTTTTGTGGGATGAGAGAGATGATCCATTTCTTATTTATGCACCTCTTGATGATCTATACCTTCAAATAAAACTGTGTACAATCCACTAGATTCAATCTAGCTCTGATACCATGTAGAATTCCTGCAGAAACCCCGATAGATCTAGAATTCTAGTTAAATTGAACACATGCAATTTGCTAATATTCAAGAGATGAGAGAATTTTTTTTCTCCATAAATCAGAGAATTATATTAATCAAAAATGAATATACATGAGCAACCACCTCAAAAAGAATAGAGGAGGTGAATATATAGAATTTCCAACATAGAAATTCTAGTCAAAAAAAGCTAGAAATAGCTAAAATAGGTGTCATAAGCTAAGGGAGACCACATAGTTTGACCTAGACCACTAAATATACATGTCACACACTTATTAGTGTCCACAAGAGTCAAGTGATGCGCATTAGCTCACTTAATCTCACTTAACTGACAAGAGAAGCAGCTCCAACTCACTTAACTGACTCTAAATAGTAATTACTAATAACAATAATGGAAAAAATCATTAATTAAGGAATAAATATCACTCAAAGAGGAGGTGCGCATTACCCAATAATAGATGAGTTTTTTCATGGGGTATTTGGAATAAATCATGAATAAATCAAGAATAAATCGAGAAAATCAAGAACCCGGAGTTGAGTCTTGATCTAAAATTAGCAGTTTTCCCTAAAATCTAGTGATGAGGCGCCCTTCTTCTCTATGTGGCCAAATTAGGTGAAATAAAGTGTAAATGAATGTATTAAACAAGATCTAGGAGTCTAAGCTAGGTATAAACTAATGTAATTTAGGGTTATTCTCCAACACAATTGGAGGAAAATTCTCATCCTAATCATTTAAACATTGATCATAGTCTCCACTTTGACTTGCATTTTGATTATTTTCATTACTATTAAACTACTAACTAGATTTATCACCATCATATTCCCCCTCTTCATCATCAGTGCCTTCAAATTCCTATGATTTAAGACTTTCATGAGGGACATGTTAAATAAAATTGTGTGCACCATGATCAAAACTATGACTAGCTGAGAAATATGATGTCTCATTTGCATTACAAACATTCCTATGGCATTTCCTAGTCCCAAGAAAATAGGTATGCGAAGAATTCGTTGATGTCCCAAAAATACAATTTTATTTATTTGATGAAGCCATCCCTTCTCTCTCAGAACATATAATGATATAAATTCTCATCGTCCCTATGACATTATAATAACATCCATAATGAGTTTTTCCCTCTAAATGCCCCCCCAAATATATATATATATATATATATATATATATATATATATATATATATATATATAATTTCCCTCCAAAATTCCCCTTCAAAAATTCCACCCCAAAATATTCCCTCCAAAATTTCCCCTTAAATTTTTCCCTCCAAATTTCCCCCCCAAAATTCCACCCCAAAATATTCCCTCCAAAATTTTCCCCTTGAATTTTACCCTTCAAATTTTCCCCCCAATTTTTTTTCAATTATTCTCCCTTCAAAATTAAAAACAATTTTTACTCTTTTATTTTGTTATTTACATGTTAAATACAATATTTATCATGTTTATCTATTCATCCCACATTGATTAACCATATTGATAATCCATATAATTTTAGGTATATATGTAGACAATATACCTAATTTTTTTTTATCCCACATTAGTTATACTAACAATAATTTATATCATTTGTGTTATATATACACAGTCTTCTTTTATCTTTTTATATTTTGTTATATCTTGGGTAGTAGTTGTTTTAGGATTTGGAGAAAGCTAAAACATCGAGAAGACATCCGAGGAGAATCTAGCAAGCAAAGAGGAGAATCTAGCAAGCAAATAGGAGAATTTAGCAAGCAAAGAGGAGAATTTAGCATTTTCAGAGGTTAGTTTTTTGTTAAATTCTTACATGTTTTCTAGTTTTTTCTGAAAAACATAGATGTTTTCTACTTTTTTCAAAACATCCTTCATCTTTTTTGAAAAAAAAAAGGCAAAAAAAGTTAAATTAATATATAACTTTTTAACTTTTTTTTAGTTTTTGTGTAGTTTTTTATGGTTTTTTAGGTTATATGTTACAATATATAACCTAGGTTATATATTATATAACACATAACCCAGGTTATATGTTATATAACATATAGCATATGGTATATTTTATATGTTATATAACATATAACTATGTTATATTATAAACATTACCCTAGCCCCCACAACCAAGCCCTCGGTGCTCCCGAGGCTTGGTTGTGGGGGCTAGGGCGATGCCCGACATTGTCTCATCCCCCCCATGGCTAAGGAACAGTCCCATGGG
Source organism: Picea glauca (assembly GCA_000966675.3). Lineage (NCBI taxonomy): Eukaryota > Viridiplantae > Streptophyta > Pinopsida > Pinales > Pinaceae > Picea > Picea glauca. The sequence goes on along the minus strand of JZKD02S2216849.1, from coordinate 61,175 downwards.
ACCATGCCTTATCCGCAAAGGGGCTGGGGCGACATCGGGCATCGCTCTAGCCCCCACGACCAAGCCCTAGGTGCGCTTGGGGCTTGGTTGTGGGGGCTGGGGCGATGCTTGGCATCACCCCAACTCCCCCCATAGCTAATGCATAGTCCCATGGGACTGTTCCTTAGTCGTGGGGGGGCTGAGGCTATGTCAGACATCGCCCTATCCCCCATGGCCAAGCCTCAGGCACGCCCAGGGATTCACTGTGGGGGTTAGCGAAATGTTTTGTAATATAACATATACAATACATATATGTTATGTAATGTTTCCCTAAAATGTCATAAATTTTTATTTTTATTTTTTCTTTCCCTTCTTTCCTGTTAAGGACATTAAACTTCATTTCTTTGTTAAGGACTTTACCTAAACATAACCACAAGGTTGGTTGATAAGTTTTAATTCAATCAGGAATCTATTTGCAATTAAATAATAGTCCATATTGATGCATCATATAAACTATACCACCATCCTCCACAAGGACTAATTATATTTATATATGAATGTGAAATGCTACCATAATATAGTCCAAGCTTCTGACATCATCAAATTATTTATGTTCATAGGTGTGTCACCATAACTTATGCCCCATTCTCACAAGTAAGACTTACCATGGGGTATCCATGTATGGGCAACTTTAAATCCTGAGGTGATAACACGATTTCCTCGGAAAAAGAGATAGATACTAAATTAATGTATTTCAGATAGTGTGACAGCTATCCCATGTGAGATTTATGACTTGTAATGTGTTTTTCTAAGGTTATTTATACTTGATAAATACTTAAAACTCACATTCATTCCTATCCGGACCATCTCTGGCATAGGATTTCTTTTTTTTTTAACCAAATTCGATGATCGCGAGGGAACCCTAACCAAAACTGAAGTAAGGGTTAAAAACAAGAAGTTCTAGACTATCTGCCATCACGATTGTTCCATGGATATGATGTGGATTCTCTTGGGTATGATTGTAATGGATTAATGACTTCCATCCAAGATAATTAAACTGTTATGAATGCATTTACTTTGACACTATCGCGTGTTTTAAAGTGCCCTGCTTAAGATCCTCCACCTTGCCCTAGCTCTGAAATATAGGTATAGGCCCTCATTAAACAAATTTGTGACTAGACAACAATCATCCATTGACTACCAATCCATTTTGATTTTTGGCTATGTGTTTTCCTATGGAAAAAGTTCTCGCGGATGTTTTTGTTTATCAATCTTTCTCGTGTATCTCTATTTTGATGTTGCTCCTGTATACTTCTATTTCGACATTATCTCTATGTATAAATCCTTCGAAGAAGGAATACTATCATTCTGGAGGCCATTTACTCAGTGAACCAGTCGACCATGTTCATCTTCTAGGTAAGTTTTAACAGTTTATTAAACATCGAGTAGAGTCTTCAACAATTTATTACGGCGATGGTCATTTCATTTTATTGTTATTTTCCGAGTTTAGATACATTATCCCCTATCATTAAAGTTTACTATGCTTTAGGTTTAGTTCTTGTATTGAAATCATCTGGGCTCTTTGTTCATCCCTATTTTCCCGAAAGTCGCGGAACTCTATCTATTCGTTATTTTCCCAAGAAATACCAGTTAAATCTCTAGGAAAAAGAAAAGGGACTTAGGTATTCACTGATCCATAAATTTTGATTCCTCCTTAGTCTTACCCTATGGCTCTACATCATGCTACCACGTTGAATGCCTAGGAAGTTTCGTTAGATTTTTTGCTTTTTTTATTTTTTTTTTAAATTTGTATGTGTCCCTCTATGTTGTTTCTTGTATTTTCATTTGTGATGGGCATGTTTCTCCATCGGTTCTCTTACTCGGATTCCTGTAATCTATAAGGTGAACCCTCGGGGTCTGGTTATGAAAAATCTTTGCATTGACTGTTTGATCCCTCATTATTTTATGTGAATTCGATCCTGGATAGGTTTAAACAAGTCTTTGACACAACTCGACTTGTATTGTCTATATATTAAGAAAAACTAACACTGTCGTCTATTTTATTTGATTTCAATGGTTACTGTACTATCTTTGTTTTCTTATTTATCTTCATTTTCGTTTAAAGTATTGGTATAAGTCACTAATGATGGGCCTTGTCGATGCGAGGTACCCATTAGGAGTTTATTTCACTCTCCCTCCTCAGTCGATCGCCTATCAGATAGCAAGTGACAAGGCAAGGATCTGAGCTTGTGCATCAGAAGATGAGTATTCCTCTGGAACAATTAAACCATTGGTTCAAGCATTGTCCATGCTATTAAAGTTTTGTTACTTTTATTTCATTTACAAGATATTAATACTTTCGGAGTATGTTTTATTTTGCAAATCTTCGTTCCGCACAAGTTCCAGATATCCCCCTCTGTTCTTGAAAAGGGTATTCGGGTTCTGAGCTCATCTCTTCTCAACTTTAACTTTATAGATTCTAGGAAATGGAAATCGTGGCTCCACCCAATCCTCAATTCCAATTTGTTCTATTATCGACTTCAGTATTATAAGAGGGTCCATATTTGATTTTTTATTTTTGAACAACTATGAAATGAATTTTTCCTTGATATAGAACTACATTCCTTGTCATATGCACTCGGAACGACGCAGTAACTAGCAGCGAGTTTCATCTCTAGGTTTTCGAGTACCACCTATTGTTGAAAGAATTATTATAGTCTAGAAATTTCGATTTTACATGCACTCAAACTGTCTGTTTCGGTACTAATATAATTACCAGAATTTCGTTATGGCACTCAAGTCATGGGTATTCCCTTATTTTTCTATATTCAAAATTTATATTGAAGAAAATGAATCATTTTTATTACTAAGGCTAGGAAAAGGATCTCAAATCGCATTGAACCTATGAATGCATTAAGGTCCTAGTTTCTCTATTTCAGGATAATTCCATTGGACTCTGTTCAACATTTCATTTATATGTTTGTATTTGCATCTCTACCAGAATAATCTATCACAGACATAATATAGGAATAAATCAAATATTTACACATTCTGTTGTAGACATTAAATCTCAATTTTTCTTTTGTGGCGTCTTCTCAGATTTTTCAACAGTAAATAGGCCTGTGTTTTTTTGTTTTTAAATTATAGATATATTTATCTTGTGGAATACCAGTTCTTGTACCAGTTTTAATTGTAGCCCTGTGTGGAAATGGGGTCTTGATAAGTAAAATAAATAACCTTCAGATTTTACCTGTAGAAGAATATCAAGGCTCTGTATCTAAAATTATTTTCCAAAGGTACTCACACATAGGAAGTTCTGAATCAGAAAACAAATCGATGCACTCTCATTTATCCTATTCTTACTATCCCATAGTAGTACTGTAGTTTTCCTTTTACAGAGGTGATTTCTCCCACAAACTTAACTGTGCATAATTATTTAAAATCTATAATAACCATTAAAAGCTAAGATCTATCATTTGTCCAGAATTAAATCTAACCGTAAGAGTCATTCTGAATTGGAACTGGAGGGGATTCCATCAATATTTATGATCCGTTCACTCGAACAAACCTCCCAATTACTATATCAATTCGGTGACTCAATCATTTAATCCTAGATGGTAATAATCCAATTAAGAATTAACAGATGTACCATATTAGCGTTTTAATCATTTAAACATATATGGAAATAATTCAGTTCAGAAATAATAGATGTACCATATCAACATTTTAATCATTTAAACAGAGATGGAAATAATTCAGTTCATAATTAACAGATGTAACATATCAGTGTTTAATATTTTAAATAGAGATGGAAATAATTCAGTTTAGAATTAACACATGCATTACAACAGATATATAATAATCGAAATAGAGAAGGAGTTGATTAACATATATGAACTAGTTTGCAGGGAAGACAAAGGGAGCAACCACGTTCCTCCCAACCGTAGAATAGGGAAGCCAAGATCACTTGTCCTATTCACCCCCTAGCCTGACCATGAATCCATGAGGGAAAACTTAGAATATCCTCTTCAACAATGTCTTCCTCTATTAATATCATTCTCCTTGCCTCAAACTCAGAAATTAGTTCTTATAACAGCAAGTACTTAGCAATTCTTTTCCCAGCATACTCCTCCTTGCCTCACACTTCATAAACAATTTTCATAACAACAAGAGGTAATTCCTTCCCCAGCATACTTGGCAGCATCCTGCCTCCTCACATATGCTATTTATCAAAACAATATTTTTTCCTAGGTCTTTTTTTTCCCTCCATTGGAATTTTTCGCAGCTTTCTAAATCCCTGATATTTAGGGGCTACCAATGGCCAAATCCCTGATTTTACACTTGTAACAATCATCCCTAAGGTAGTTCCAACATCTTCCCCACTCATGGAGTCATGGTCAGCTGATTTTAACATGGTTGTTCCATTTGTCCTCCTGTAATAAATATAAAATATTTTGTTTTCATACAAGTGTCATAATCAAATAGTTAGTTGGGTCAAATCAGATCTCTACCCAATAGTCATAATTATTAATTACATTTAACCAAATTAGAAATTTGGAATTGCAATAAATGGAAAAAAAATTCCAATTTCGAATTTACCGAAAACGGAAATAATTTTCCTAAGAATTCCAAATTCCAAAATTAATTTATTTTTGGGGATGTTACATCCTTTCCCCTTTCAATAAAACATTGTCCTCGGTGTTAGCTCCTTTCTTGGAATAGGATTGGATGAGATTTTATGGAAGTCTCCCTCCAACTCCCAAGTGGCCTCCCCAGGGCTAAAGTGCTTCCTTTTCACTTTACCTGGGCGACGACTCTTGTTCTGAAGTACAATTTCTCTCCAGTCCAAAATGCGCAGAGGTTCCTCTTGGAACTCGCCTCCTGGTTTCATCTGCACCAAGTTCTAATCGATCATATGAGTCAGTTTATGAACATAATTCTTTAACAAAGAAACATGAAATACATGAAATTTAATATTGGCAAGATGTGCAAGTTGATATGCCACGAGTCCAATTCGAGCTAAGATATTGAAAGAACCACAAAAACTGGGTGCCAACTTGGCACAATTCCCTAGCTTTAGAAAACTTCTTCTGGTCTTGACTTTTGAAATAGACGTGATCTCTCATCTTAGCCAAAGTTGGTGACCATTGTTGTATGCAAATTCCACCACTTGTAGGTAGTCTTCCCACTTGCTTGGTTTGTTCTTACGTACATGCATACAATTTGGATGGTTCATTTAGTTTTCCCATCTATTTCTAGATGATAACTTGTGCTGAAATTCAAGTTAGTTTTTAACCCTACAAACAATTCTTCCTAGAAAGCAGAGGTAAATTTTACGTCCCTATCTGAAATCACCATTTTAGGAATGCAATGCAGTCTAAAATTCTCTTTCATGAATATTTCAACGATGTTAATAGTTTTAAAAGTAGAATCTCCAAGAATAAAGTATGCAGACTTACTAAGTTTATCGATTACCGCCATAATAGAATCATTTTGTTTCTGAGTTTTAGGAAAACCTGTAACAAATTCCATCAATATAGTCCCCCATTCCCATTTCAGTATCGGTAAGGGTTGTAATAGGCTGGTTGGATGCTGGTGTTTGGCTTTTACTTGTTGACAATCTTGACACTTAGTTAAGTACTCTTCTGTTTTCCCTTCATATTACGCCAATAAAATAATTTTCCAAGTGGTGTTATCGTCTTCCGATATCTCGGATGACCAAAATGTGGTTTCTTATGCACTTCATCCAAGACTGTTATCTTTAACTCTGTTGAATCTGGTATGTAAAGTCTGTTTTTAATTTGTAATGGGCCATTTTTGTCAATACTCAGATTTGGTTTGTCTAAGTTGGTTGTAGTGTTTTGTAATTATGTCATTATCTTAGTGTAATTTTCATCATTTATACCCATGGTATTTATTCCAGATCACTTTTTTCTCCGCTGACATTCATTTCAAATAAACCGTGTACACTTCTGCTTAAGGCATCATCCACTTTATTTCCTTTCTCTTGATATGTCATACTTCAACGCCAAATTCGTAACGTTCATATTTTTTTCGAAAAGTTGTTTTGCTTATGTCCCTATCTTTTTAACCTAACTTGGGGATAACCAAATCGTAAATCCATCTTCAAAAAGATCTTTTCCCCACCCACTTGATCAAACAAATCATTTATCTGAGGTAAGAGGTACTTGTCCTTGAGGTTTAATTGTCTATAATCAGTACATAGTCTTAGAGTATCGTCTTTTTTTTTCACAAAGAGGTTTGGTGCTCCCTATGGTGAAACACTCGGTCTGATATACTCTTTGTCCAACAATTCCTGTAACTGTATTTTTTTAATACTGTTAATTTGGGAAACTCATTTGGTAAGGTACTTTAGAGATAGGGGCTGAGCCAGGTAGCAGGTCTATGGAAAAGTCTATTTCCCTTCTAGGGGTAAATCCAGGTATTTCATCAACAAACACGTCTCTGAATTCTCGTAGAACAACAAAGTCTCCCAAGTTGGGCTTATCTTGTTTTTCTAACAGATTAGTTATTTAGATAGCGTAAACTTGAAAAAACTTTCTCATCCATTTCTTGAATTGCATTGTTGTGACTTGTCTAACTGATATTGGATTTCGTATACCTTGGGTTATTTTAGTAGTGTCATAATCATCCTTATACTTAAAATTCTTTTCACAACAATCTAGTGTTGCTTTATGTTTTTCCCAACCAATTCATTCTGATAATCACATCATAAGATCCTAGTAGTAGAATGTTCAAATTTGTTCTTATGTTTTTACCATCTAAGTTGAACTCATAATCATAAATAAAGTCAACCACTTTCCTTATAGTTCCTATTGTGAGTTGTACCAACCATGATTTTACGTGTCTCACTTTCTTAAGTCTATTTGAGTCTATTATACCAAGAGTGATATAACTTAACATAGCTTTAGGATCAATTAAAATATAATTTTGACTGTTATTTACCTTCAATTTCCACCACAGAGGACTGGTGGTCAGTTTATCGACCATCTATGGCTACATTGATTCGATGCAATCTTATGCCCACATCACTCACCGTCGAGGCTTCCTGCAATTGTGAACAGTAGTTATGTTTGATGAATTGAAATGTGGACAGTTCCTCCTTAGATGAGATTCTCCACATTCCCAACACTTTAATGGTTCAAGGGGGTTGTCCCCAAACTTCTTCATTCCCAGGTTCACTAGTTTACTGCTACCTTGCGTATTTGGATTATTGGAGTGAAAGTATTTCCTCTGAAATCTTTTTGTTTCATTCTGATACGAAGCTGGCTGGTATACCTTCTTTTGTTGGTTCATTCAGTCTTGTTTTTTGTCCTTCCAAGCTTTGGGAATCTCTGATCGTTGTTTGTACTGGTCATAGCACATTCGTTTTTTTCTGAATACTTCACTCAAGGACTTGGGGTTGTCAAACTCAATTATGTCCCTGTAATACTATGGTAAACAGCTTAGGAACGGCTGGATTTTTACCTTGTCCTTTCAGATATAAGGTACTGTAACATCCTCCTCATTATGCCAACAAACCTCTTATAACAAGTGCAATTTTTTATTTTTTTTTGCTACAGGTGTGTGCACGCGTGTACAAGGGAAATAAATGCATTCGACTCTACGTCGCCACCCGACGCCGAATAAGACGCAAGCCATGATGAGCACAACAAGATGACATAAGACGCATAACAAGTAGTTCCATGCCTTTAACGACGATCAACGACAATAAGTAAGACTGACTACCTGCCCGTCCTACCCTGCAATGGTTAGGACCCCCAAGACACATAAGAAACGCTCAAGCCTGGGTTCCCATTGATTTTAACCATTTAAGGTCTCAGGACTGGTGACTTTTATGAGGAACATGGAGGTTTCTACATCTCGCCTGACACAAGCAGACCAAGCAACAAAATTAATACAACCAAGCACAACAATAATTAAATGAGCCACCACGTCCTCTATGGATGGCGCAAGTCAGAAAGAACTCTGGCAACAACCAACCACCATTTAAAACCCAAAAATTACTACGACTCAAATTGGCATTAAAGGAAGATCGATCACTCCATATGATTCCATTAGTCGACGAGTTACCAAGTCCAACCTTAAGATAAAGTATATTCAATTAAATGCAAATCTCCATTTACAATCTCACAATAACTTATTGTACCTACTTCAAGGACATTACATTTTATATTGGGTTGGTAACACAGAAAATTACAACATATTTTCATAAAATCATAACAACCTCACATTTTATATCACGATAATCTTGCAATAATCTCAATTCCATGGATCTTATGGGTTATCAATAACAAAACCACAATAACCTTTTCCAAACATGATAATCATATTACTTGTTATATTGTAAAAGCTTGCACATAAAAACTAAACTGCAATAACATTATCATCAATGATAACATCCTTACCCTTTACATTAATAAGGCTTTCTAACTAAAATAACTACACTAAACTTGCCAACTATACCTCAAGCTCATAAAATTCTAAAAAAACATGAACCAAACTAGAGATTTGCACATATCTCCATAAGTTTAATGAATCCAACAATATAAATAAAAGGGTTCACTTATTATAATTTAATCCATACAAGCTTGTGAGATATTTGCCTTATTGAACATTTAGACCCAACATACCAATTCAATCAATGAATGGTTTCTTCTAAATTAGAAACTCAACCGCCTATAAAATGTTAAAAAGATAATTTCGTCTATCCTAAGGAGACTCAACTAGCATTAAATGCCGATCCATTGCTCCCTTAATTTTCATTAGTTGACGATTTGCCCAAGATACCCTTAAAAATAAGGTGAAAACAATTAATTACAATTCCCCATCACTAAATCATAATAACTGATTTCATAACATTATGAATAACATATCATAATACTAATTTACCTCATAAAACAATCTAACACATCTAGCCATAAATATTTCATGTCAATATCTACCATTAATTCTTATCCAAGGGTGAAGGTATAATAATTGACATAATTGACTTGAACCACATAAAAATCATAATACATGATAAATGAAAACATAATATCTGATAAATAGGAAAGTCCAAACTACAAAGATGTCAGTTAGTAACACACCGTAATACTACCGATAATTGTAAGTGGGAAACGAATGATTATATAAGAACTAAACCATTTGTACAACAATACAATCTATTTAATTGCAGACAATCAGATTGATTAAACTAAATAGCATTTTAAGTCATGAATCAATAAAATTTTGTGTACATAAATGTAAAACAAATCAACTAAAGATGAACCCCCCCCTTTAAAAAAAAAAAAAATGAATTGGATACCCGATTATCTGTATTACTGTAATCATAAAGGTGGGTAGGTTGGCCAGAAGATTATGGCTGTAGCCACAACATTAACATTTAATCTTTGAACTAGTTATAAAAATCGCGCATCGGCGTCCCAGTCAAATTACAGGTGGAAAAAGGGGTAGAGAGGCAGTGAACCAATCGTTGGGCGACTGCACGGGTGTAGGGTAAGGAGGGCAGGTCGCCAGGTTATTACGGTGGAAGGGATGGGAAAGAAAGGCTACAAATTGGCGGTATTTAACAATGAAATAATTTACTCCATGTAAAAAACTCTACTCCCCTTAATAGTAAACTCAAAAACGATGGTTCAAGACGAGTGGAGCGTCTGGTCACGCCACAATGCACTGCCACCTCATGCCTCACAGGTGTAAGGTCCATGAAGTGGTGCCTGATTTGGTGAGGCCTCAACAATGGGCATCGGACCAACAAGTTTCGCCTTTCTTGGGCAATTCCAGACATTATTTCAATAAATAAAAAGACACGGTTTACAAATCCTCAGTAAATATAAATCATTTCCCTTCCTTTCCTTCCCCCCAATCTAACACTATAAACGAAGTCAATCTGAATGCTTACCTGAACACTTACCTGTGCAAAATCGATAGCGGAAAATAGATTTCCGTGAGAAATAGAGCCAAGTGGTGAAGGCACGGGCTTAGCTAGGGCAGAGAATGAAAGAATGTATTGTTCTCTCCTCGGACCACTGTCGATAACCCAATCATAAGGGATGACGAAGGAGACCCTTTTCTCGAGGAAGAAGAATGTGGTTTGGAAGGGTGATCATAAGAGTTGATACTGCCTACAACAGAGGCGCGATAAGGAGGAAAAGAAAAACGAGGGGATGGTTACGATGTTCGATTCAGAAGGTTGGGTTGTTCAAAGGGTCTCAGGAAAAGAATCACGACCTCACAAAAATGCTCAAGGGTCAAGTTTGAAACGACTTACCCACGTGAAATTTCAAAACACTGTTAGGGACTAAAAGCAACCGGTATGCCAGGGACTGCAGTCACAGAGATAATCAATTCTTCCCTGGCCCAACAATTTTGCAGAGGTATCCTCATGGGAAACATCATGCAGAAAGAAGAGAAGGAAAAAAAAACATAATACAACCAAACAAAGGACATTCACAGAGCTCAACAGTTATTGCAGTTATAAAAAGAAAATTTAGGCCAACGCCGAGAAGGGAACAACACAACATCTCTTGTTCAAAGAACCCATCTGGAAGAATCAACCAAACACTAACCGATTGAAACCCATTTCAAAAAATAAAACACACTCACACATAAATTCAATTTAAAACAAACCCCATTTCGAAACAGGATAAAATAACTCACAGTGATATACAAAATGCTCACGGTAATAGAAAATGCCCACAGTGATATATAAAAACCACAGTAATAGAAAATACCCAGAGAGATATATAAAACATAGTCATAGAATCTCTTTTATCCAAACCGACACGCAACAACAGAGTAAGAAGAAATATTTTATAACCAAAACACAATTTTAATCACTGAGGAACAGAAATAAAACAGCCATTAAATCCAATTACAACCAATATTCTGATACCAGCATAGATCATAATGCCTCCTATTTGACCAAATTAATTAAAACAAAAACCATACTGTTGCCTTAACTCCTGCCTCGAATGATGACCGCGCGCTCTGTCCCGCTCCTGCTCTGTGCCGCTCCCGCTCGTCGACCGTCGAGACTACACTGGTACCTCCCAGCCAATCGCTAGGGGTATTCTGCTCCCCCCTTAGCCCCCTGAGCCACAAAGGGGCCACACACTATCTAGATGGTACATCTAGCTTCCTAGCTTGCCTCGCAAGGCCAAGCTACCACTCCTATCCGAACTGGAAAATCCCAATGCTCCACAAGTAATCAGTCAAGCCACAATTCTGGTAGCGTAACGTTACGCTAACAGCCAATCCCCTTCTTCCTCATCTTCACTTTCTTTTATAGAGTTGTCCAAAGCTCACACTTTCCCTAAATCAGTTTTAAAATAAGTTTTAATAAAAATGTTCTAAATATTCTCCTTCGCACAAGTGTCGTCCATCCCCCTCTTTCCTCCAATAATTATTTTCTTTAAATTATTAATTGACTCATTTCCCTCACCCACCTAGAGTTGCTCCTAAATTTCCTCCTAGGTGTTCCTAGATCCCCTTACATGTTTTAAATAATTTCCCTAAAAAAAGAAGTTGCTAAATTAGCTCAAATTAGAAGGTTCTTAATTGCAGATTCCTTACTATGTTGACCTTTCTTTTTACCATAAGTTTCCAGTTTTCCTTTATTATGTTCCCTCCATTACTTAGTTTCCTAATTCTTATTATTCCCTTCTTTCCCCTTTTATTAGAGCCAAAATGGCAATTGCGCTATTTACTCTTTTCCCTTTATTATTAATTTAAAATCTTTTTATACTTCCACAAGTTAAATAATTTATTTCCTCTTTACAATTTAAAACCACAGATTTTAATTAAATTATTCCTCTCTTCATTTTACCCTCTAAATTCAAGAAGACTAAAACTATTACTTAAGTGGGTTTTAGTTTATATCTTTATTTTTATTTTTATAGGGTCTTTTTCTAAAGGCTAAATAAAATTTTACCCTAGAGAAGTTTTAGACTTAGGTTTAGATTCTGAACTGGGCGACAATTATTTAGGAAAGTCGTTTTAAGAATTTCTTAAGGTGTTAAATATATTAGGGCCATCTAGGTTTGTTCCTTCTTCAACATAAATGCGACGTTCCCTTCAGGACGCACCACGTGCTTCAAGGGTGCCACTCACCTCGGTTGTTTCTTTTGTGCGATGTGCCCTTCAGGATGCACCACATGCTCCAAGGGTGCCATTCACTAACTTGTGTTTCTTTCATGCGACATGCCCTTTAGGATGCACCACATGCTCCAAGGGTGCCACTCGCTGACTTGTGTTTATTTTATTCGACGTGCCCTTCAGGATGCACCATGTGCTCCAAGGGTGCCACTACCCAACTTGACTGATTGATAGACATCTATAACCCCTAGAGTCAACACTCCGCCAGGTGAACTTGTGGGAGACTAAGGGATCTAAGAAATAAGGCGCCCGCCTTATTGCGCACCCCTTAGAATCATCGTGAGTGACTGTCGCAGTCTTCCCTCACAGCATCGTGGATCCTCTCGAACTAGGTAATCGTTAACCTACAGTTCTAGCCATGGCGGGAGTGCTAGTAGGTTGTGGCAGGGTTGTTGTCCACCCCTCTCCCTCAACCCCTTTTGAAATCATGTGTGGCCCCTTTACTCCATATGTGAGTCTGGTCGACAAGCTATCATCATCTTGCATCATCAACAATCGTGTCAGAACATGTCCACATCAATCATCAAATCAATGAAATATCACAGTAAATAAATCAACCCAAATAGCACACTCCCTGACTCAATCTGGAGTCCAAGGGGTTCCATTGATTCCTCTGCATCCTCAAGGTCCAAAACCCTGCACACTCAATAAAACTGAGTCAATAGCACCTGTCCATGTCAAAGAAGTAAAACATCATGTCATCTATCATAATGCATCATAATCAAGGGTAAATGTTTTAATATCATAAAAGTTCAGATCACTTGTGAGCAACTGTCCTCAAAGAATAAGTTTTCTCAGTGCGCCAGAGTAGGATGTTACAGGTGCAAACCTTAGTAATTCTAGGAATTTGTTTATAAGATCCTCCATCATCATCCAACCAAGTCGTAATTGATAGAATTCTTTCATTTTCCTTTCATAGTATCTTTTGGATAAGAACTGTTTCTTGAAATATTTTCTAAATTCAGACCATTCCATTTATTTCCCTTTTAGGCCTTTGGCCAATTTTGGATCTTTCCACCAAATGATAGCTTTTCCTTTCATATTGTAAATGGCCATTCTGACCTTCATATTGTTGGAATAGTTGTATATATAGAAATATTTTTTGATGTCTAATAACCATGCTTCAATTTCCTCTCCCATTCTAGATTCTCCATCAATGTAGCTAGTTTAATTTTCTTAAATTCTCCTTCAAGGTGGTCTATTTGTTTTCTTTTTTTGTCTACCTTTTTTTATCCCGAGCTGAAGGTGTACCTTCAGATGAACTGTTTCCTTTTTCTTCTACAGGACCAGAGTTCTTGGAGGCCCTTTTGCTGACCTCTTCTTCATTGCTATCATTATTTGGGATTTTCTTTGTCACTATACTGCACAACAAGACTTCATTTATTTGTTGTTGCCCCTGCTGTGCTTTCTTCAGTTTTTCATTATCGGCTTTGAAATCCTGTAGCTCAACAATGATATTTCTCATTCTTTCCAGAACTTCGACAGGTGAGCTTCCGTCACTATTTTTTCTTTGATTTTCAGGAAGCCCTTCTTTAGGATTCGCATCAAGTCTAATTTCTACGTCATCCTGTGCTGCCATGATTAACACAAAACAAAAGAGGGTTTTTTCTTTGCAACAGTAAAAGTTTATTATTTTTTCATCAACAAAATTATGTGCTAAGAAATCAGGTGGCCCTGTTCAAGGTCAAAGTGTTGTAACCTTCGCTCTGATACCATATGTGATGTTTACCTAAAATGTCATAAATTGTTATTTATTTATTTTCTTTCCCTCGTTTCCTCTTAAGGAAATTAAACTTCATTTCTTTGTTAAGGACTTTACCTAAACATAACCACAAGGGTGGTGGATAAATTTGAATTCAATCAGGGATCTATTTGCAATTAAATAATAGTCCATATTGACGCTTCATATAAACTATACCATTGGCCTCCACAAGGACTAATTATATTTATATATGAATGTGAAATGCTACCATAATATAGTCCACGATTCTCACATCACCAAATTATTTATGTTCATAGGTATGTCAACATAACTTATGGCCCATTTGCACAAGTAAGACTTACCATGAGGTATCCACATATGGGAAACTTTAAATCCTGAGTTGATAACACGATTTCCTCGAAAAAATATACAGATACTAAATTAATGTATTTGGGATAGTGTGACAGTTCTCCCATCTGAGATTTATGACCTGTAAGGTGTTTTTCTAAGGTTAGTTATACTTTCTAAATACTTAAGCCTCACAGTCATTCCTATCCAAACCATCCCTAGCATAGGGTTTCTTTTTTTTTTTAACCAAATTCAATGATCGTGAGGGAACCCCAACTCGAACTAAAGTAAGGGTTAAAAATGAGAAGTTCCAGACTATCTTCCATCACGATTGTTCCATGGATGTGAGGCAGATTTTCTTGGGTATGATTGTAATGGATTAATGGATTCCATCCAAGATAATTAAAGCATTCTGAATGCATTTCCTTTGACACTATTGCATGTTGTAAAATGACCTACCGAATATCCGCCACCTTCCCCTAACTCGGAGATTTAGGTACAGACCCTCATTAAACAACTTTGTGACTAGACGACAGTCATCCTTTGAATACCGACCCATTTTTATTTTTGGCTCTGTGTTTTCATATGGAAAAAGGTCTCACAGATGTTTTTCGGTTATCAATATTTCTTGTGTATCTCTATTTTGACGTTGCTCCTGTATACTTCTATTTTGACATTATCTCTGTGTATAAATCCTTCGGAGCAGGAATACTATCATTCTTGAGGTCATTTAATCAACGAACCAATCGACCATGTCCATCTTCCATGTAAGTTTTAACAGTTTATTAAACATCGAGTAGAGTCTTCAACAATTTATTACAGTGATGGTCATCTCATTTTGTTGTTCTTTTCTGAGTTTAGATACATTATCCCCTATCGTTAAAGTTTACTATGATTTAGGTTTATTTCTTGTACTAAAATCATCTGGGCTCTTTGTTCATCCATGTTTTCCCTAAAGTCGCAGAACTCTGTCTATTCGTTATTTTCCCAAGAAATACCAGTTAAATCTCCAGGAAAAAGAAAAGGGACTTAGGTATTCGTTGGGCCCTAAATTTTGATTCCTCCTTAGTATTACCCTATGGCTATACATCGTGGTACCACGTTGAATGCCGAAGAAGTTTTGTTATATTTTTTATTTATTTATATATTTTTTTAAATCTATATGTGTCCCTCTATGTTGCTTCTGGTCATTTCCTTTGTGATGGGTGTGTTTCTCCGTCGGTTCACTTACTCAGATTCCTGTAAGATGCAAGGTGAACCCTCAGGGTCTAGTTATGAAAAATATTTACATTGACTATTTGATCCCTCGTTATTTTCTGTGAATTCGATCCTGGTTAGGTTTAAACAAGTCTTTTACACAACTCGACTTGTATTGTCTATATATTAAGAAAAACTAACAATGTCTACTTTATTTGTTTTCAATGGTTACTATACTATCTCTGTTTTCTTATTTATCTTTGTTTTCGTTTAAAGTATTGGTATAAGTCACTAATGATGGGCCTTGTCGATGCAAGGTACCCATCAGGGGTTTACTACACTCTCCTTCCTTGATCGATCATCTATCAGATAGCAAGCAACAAGGCAAGGATCTAAGCTTGCACATCATAAGATGAGTATTCCTCTGGAACAATTAAACTATTGGTTCAAGCATTATCCATGCTATTAAAGTTTCATTAACTTTATTTCATTTACAAGATATTAATACTTTCGGGGTATGTTTTCTTTTACAGATCTTCGTTCCACACAAGTTCCAGATATCCCCCTCTATTATTGAAAAATGTATTTGGGTTTCAAGCTCATCTCTTCTCAACTTTAAATGGTGGCTCTTCCCAATTTGTTCTATTATCGCCTTTAGTATTATAAGAGGGTCCATATTTATCTTTTGATTTTTGAACAACTATGTAATGAATTTTTCCTTGATATAGAAATATAGTCCTTGTCATATGCACTCGGAATGGTGTAGTAACTGGCAACGAGTTTCATCTCTAGGTTTTCGAGTACCACCTATTTTTGAAAGAATTATTACAATCTAGACATGTAATATACTAGATATAAAATGTATGCAGAACAGAAATAAAATGCTAGTATTGGTAGAATAACAATAATATAACCAGAAAATTCACCACAATAACACTGAAATGATATAAGAATAACAACAGAAATAGAACTTTGAATATGAAAGAAATGTTCACAGGCCTCTTCGAGGGGGAAACCTCTAGTTGAGCGGAGCTCTATTACAATAATATCCAAGCTAGGGTTCTCATACCCTCGAATCCTATTTATACTAAAAAGAAGCATTTAGAGGAAGATCCTTCTAGAAGCGAAAGCTTCTATTAGGTCTTCTTACATCTGCCTTATTCTATTTTATTGAAAGGCCTTATTAATATTGAGCTTTATTACATTCGAATATATTGTTCTACCTATGTACGGGTTAGGACGGGTTAGGACCCTAACATGTCATCCCCCTTAAAAAAATCCTTGTCCTCAAGGCTTGAGATGAGGAAATTGTTGTAGAATGGTAGCTGGTTCCCAAGTGGCGTTTGCTGGAGTTGTATCTTTCCACAGGACTATCACTTCCTTTATGGTTCTTTGACGTAGGCAACACTCATGCTGGTCCAAAAATGCATCCGGTTGTAGCCAAATGGATCCTTCTTCAACTAACTCTGGAAGGTTGGTTTGATTTTGGCACTTAGCTCCAATCACCTTCTTTAAGCATGAAGCATGAAAAATAGGATGTAGCTTCAAATGGCTGAGCAAAGCTAACCTATAGGTGACTTGTCCCACATGCTTGAGCATGGTATAAGGACCATAAAATTTGGGTACTAGCTTCTGACAATGCTCGGCCTTGAGGGAAGTTTTCTTGTAAGGTTGCAGTCGAAGAAACACTTGATCCCCTTCTGCAAATTGACGTTCAGAGCGACCTTGATCTACTTGTTTCTTCATGTGATTATGTGTCATGACCAAATTCTCTTTGAGGGTACCAAGAATAGCCTCTCGAACTGTAAGTGTTAGGTCAACCACCTGGACCTTCAAGGCACCTGATAAGTATGAGAGAAATGAAGGTGGATTTTTTCCATATACCGCTTCAAAAGAAGTCATGCATGTCGCTGTATGGTATGAAGTGTTGTACCACCATTCAGCTAGGGGTAACCATTGAGCCCACTGATTTTTCTTTTTTGAGGCAAAACACCTCAAATATGTTTCCAAACACTTGTTGACAACTTCCGTTTGGCCATCAATCTGGGGATGATAAGTTATGCTAAGATGCAATTCTATGCCTTGTATCTTGAATAGTTATTGCCCAAAATTTCTTGTGAAAGTTGGGCCGCGATCAGAAACAATAGAGTGCGGCATGACATGAAGCTTGAAGACTTGATCCATGAATATTTGAGCCACCGTGGATGTTGTAAATGGGTGATGAAGGGCGTAGAAATGAGCATACTTGGAAAGGTGATCAACAACCACCATGATGATGGATTTATTTCCCGATTTGGGTAAGTCAGTAATAAAATCCATAAGAGTGGTTGTAGTGTGCTCGACAATTTGACTATTTCTCCCTTTTTTCATTGACACACGTCACATTAAGCTACAAAATTATGAATGTCCAGTTTCATTCCATCCCAAAAAAAGGAATGTTTGACCATGTCATAAGTTTTGGTGAACCCGAAGTGCCCTGTTGTGGGTGTATCATGAAACTCAGAAAGTACCATGGATTTAAGCTTTGATTGTTTACTTAAATACAAATGACCTTTGTATTGAACTTCCTCATGGAGCCAAGAGTACCCTGGGGAAGCTGGAGCATTGGACTGCAATTGATGGATCAACTATGAACTTTTGGGATCTCATGGCCATTCCTGGTGAATGGCTTGGAGTTGATCTGGTACAATGAATGAAAGAGAAAAAAGGGATCCTTCATCTTCATATTTTCAGGAAAGTGCATCCGCAACCACATTGTCTTTTCCTTTCTTATAAATGATCTCATAATCATATCCAAAGAGTTTAGTCACCCATTTTTGTTGTTCTGGGGAGGAAATGCGTTGTTCCAGAAAGTACTTGAGGCTTTGATGGTCTGTCTTAATTTGGAACCATTGCCCCAATAGATAAGGATGCCACAGATCCATGACATGCAAAATAACCAACATTTACTTTTCATATATGGATTTGCCCATATTTATTTCAGATAGTTGCTTGCTAGTAAAGGCCAAAGGTCGACCCTCTTGCATAAAGACAACACCAATTCCTTTCCCTAAGGCATCACATTCCAGCACAAAGGTCTTTGTGAAATCAGGAAGGGCAAGAACTGGAGTGGTGCACATGGCCATCTTCAAGGTTTGAAAAGCTTGAGCAGTGGTTTCATTTCAAGTGAAAGAGTTCTTTTTTAGGAGAGCAGTGAGAGGTGCTACAATCTTCCCATAATTCTTAGCAAACTTGCGATAATACCCTATTAATCCTAGAAATCCACACAAGATCTTAAGAGTCTTTTGGTGAGGCCAGTCTTGCATAGATTCAATCTTTTTAGGATCCACCCTGAAGCCATCTTTTCCAACCAGATGACCCAAGTATTCTACTTCTGAGGCACCAAAAACACATTTAGACTATTTCAAGAAAAGTTGGTGCTGAGAGAGTAGATGGAGAACTTGATCCAGATGAGAAATATGGTATGTCTAGGATTTTCTATAGATGAGGATATCATCAAAGAAAACTAAGACAAAATGGTGGAGAAAAGGATGAAAGACATGATTCATGAGGCTTTGGAAGGTGGAGGGTGCATTAAACAAGAAAAAGGGCATGAACAAAAACTCATAGTGGACCTCATGAGTTCTAAAGGAAGTCTTGGGGATATCTACATATTTCATACATATCTGGTGGTAGCCTAAACAAAGATACAGTTTAGTGAAGAATTGGGTGCCACTCAATTCATCCAGGAGGTCATGAATGACAAGAATGGGGAATTTGTCTTTGATGGTAAGTTTGTTGAGGGCATGGAAGTTAGGACACATTTGCCAAGAACCTTATTTGTTCAGGACCATGACCACAGGAGATGAATAGGGGCTCTTACTAGGGTAGATAACACATGTATTAAGGAGTTCCTGGACCATTTTCTCAATTTCATTTTTTTGGGAAAAGGGGTGATGATACAGACGGATATTGGAAGGAAGGCTTCCTGGTACAATGGGAATGGAATAATCATGAACACCATGGGAAGGAGGGAGGCCTTGGGGAGTGGAAAAGACCAATTGATGTTTAGAAAGGATGGATTGAAGGTCTTGCAGTATCGAGGGTGTCTCTGTTGCTTGTATGGAATGGATTTGGGTGATAACAAGAGAATGACCCATTTTGAGCATATTTTCCATGCGATGGGAACTAATTATCTTAGGTGAATCGGCGGTGATGCCTTGGAACTTATATTGGTGTCCCTCCTGGTCAAATTGAATGGTTAATTCTTTAATATCCATAAGAATGGGACCTAAAGTCCTTAGCCAGTTTGCACCTAGCACAATGTCACAACCTCCCATGTGGATAGCAAACATATTGGATTTTAGGTGGTAGTCACCAATTTGGAGATGCACATTTTCACAACGCCCTCCACATTTCATGGAACCACCATTGGAAATCATGATTTGGAAATTATTGATGGCATGGATGTAGCAATGAGTTTCTTGGGCAATGTGGTGATGAATAAAATTATGGGTGCTACCACTATCAACCAGAATGATGACCTTCTGATGATTGATGTAACCGATTAGCTTGAGGGTTTGGGGAGTGGAGAAGCCAGTGAGAGAATTGAGGGAAATGACTAGTTCTACTTCGAGAGGGTCTGAGGGAGGGGTTATGTCAGTGGATTCAGGTGATTTAGACATAGAGGGAGTTTCTTCATCTTCTTCCGAAATCTCCTCGGAGATGGCCATAAAAATCTTTTTTTATTTACACTTGTGGCCTGGGAAATATTTTTCATCATAGTTATAACAAAGGCCTTTGAGTTGGCGTTCAACCATTTCAACCTAGGTCAATTTTTGGATCTTTAGTGGAGCAGAGGGGGTAGTGGGATTTACTGGTTTAGGGTGAGGGATGAAGGAGGGTTTGCAGTTTTGAGAAGATACAACTTATTTTGCTTCTCTATCTCTTTTGTTAGCCTCCACCCAACTCTTAGGCTGAGCCATGAGAACATGGGCCCGAATTTCATCCTTGAGGTCGCTGATAAAACACTCTTTGTTCTAAAATCCAGGCGCTGGAAGGAAGCTATAAATTCTTCCACTATTCCTAATTGTTTCAGCTTTGTCAAACAACCCAAATGGTTAGTGTCAGTGTCAAAGCATTCATAAATCTCTGCCACAAATTGTGTCCAAGCAATATACCCTTGATGTGAATTTTTTCTCCATTGCCACCATTGCCAATGTTCTTGATCTAGATGCAGAACATCATACCAGATTTTGGCCAAGTCATTTGTAATGCTATATAAAGAGAAGTAATGTCCCATTTGGGTTACCCAACCAGTGGGGTCCGAGCCATCAAATTCGGTCACATCCACCCGTGGAAGGCGTAGGTCACGTTGAAAGTGATGGTTCTGCAACGTATGGGAATGAGAGGAATGGTCACCTTCAGTATCTGGGGGTGATTAAAAGGAAGGGTTATCTATAGGGATATGTAGTTTGGTGTAGAGTGCCAAAAAGACTGATTCAAGCTGGGTAGTGAGGTATTGTTTGATTTTTCCCATTGAGGACTGCATGGTTGTATTAATGGTGGCAACATTGGCACTGATTTGTTTCACCTCTTGTTGGGTCTCAATGAGACCAGATTGTAAGGTGTTGAAGATAGCTTCCAAGTCTTGGCTACGAGTATGGGCCATGAGGATGGGGGAACTGAAAAGGGGTGGGCAGGGTAAACAAATTTTTTCGAAAAAATGATATGGATGAATGTGATAAGGGTGAAGAGATGAATCCAATGGAATAGGTTAGAAATAAAGGTGAAAAAATTTCCAGACATTTATTTTATTTTTTTTATGGAGTTATACTCCACTCTAAAGAATACTATAGAGAGGAAATGCCCAAATGCTTAACCAGAAAGAAATGTGTATTTACCTGGCAACCGAAACACAGTTGCGCAACAATAGATCTTGTTTGTTTTAATTTGTTTATGTTTCTGTCCCCAAGGGTTAGGTATTCAAGGGTTCTATAGACAAGGCTTTGGCCTGTGCTATAGCTCTCTAATATACGTGTGGGGTCCAACAATAGTACTCAGCCCAATATCTCAGGGCACTAACTAAGGAGGATAGATCGTACCCTTAGTCGTGCTACCCGACTACCCAGGTACTAGAGAGTATCTTCCAGAGTGTTGTTCTCGGTGACACTATAGCAGTCAGGCGACTAATCAGTTTATCTAAAGGGGCTTCAGGTAATCTAGGTCGATCTATACATAGGTGTTGTCTGATGCGCTACCACTCAAAGGGGTAACAACAAGGGTTACAAGGGTGGCCAATAGATGTGCGCTTAAGTACCACTTGTATTTCCTACGTGTATGAATCCCTCAACCACAAATTTATGATTGTAATGATAGATCTTTGTGGCTTAAAGATGCCAGAATACGTCTCCACCCTGAAAAAAAAAATTAACCCACACATTTTGCTGAGGAAAGTGATCTGATACCACTTGTAATATACCAAATATAAAATGTATGCAAAACAGAAATAAAATGCTAGTAATTGAAAAATAACAACAATATAACCAGAACATTCACCACAATAACACTGAAATGATATAAGAATAACAACAGAAATAACACATTGAATATGAAAGCAATGTTCACGTGCATCTTCGAGGCGGCAACCTCTAGTTGAGAAGAGCTCTATTACAATAATATCCAAGCTAGGGTTCTCATACCCTCGTCTCCTATTTATACTAAAAAGAAGCATCTAGAGGAAGATCCTTCTAGAAGCAGAATCTTCTATTAGGTCTTCTTACA
>JZKD02S2216849.1:0-14179 GCA_000966675.3 Picea glauca | reverse complement strand
ACAATGGAAGGTTTTATGCCAAAACCCAATGAAAACCTTAGGTCACAAGAGCACTCCAAAGAAGAGATGATTCCAAATCATAATGAGGATAGTGAAGCACTACCCATCATTTCATGTTTCTTCGATGCCTCTTCTAAATATTTCCTCTTTGAATTAATCCACATGATCCTTATTCCCCTTTTTGTTTTCACTTAAAGATTAAAAGTCACTTTTTACTAAAGTTTAACTATTAATATAAAAGTTACTTTATTACCTTTTTACTTAATTTCACTTTAGAAATATAACATCTCCTAGCTAAGTGACATAAAATAAATCCCCTAACACCATTTTTCCTCATTGAGTATAGCCTATGAAAGGCATATAGGCTACTAAGTCATCCTCCCATAATGATCAACTGGAAGGGGACATGAAAATCCTCCCTTCCCAAGATTGCTTGTCTTCAAGCAACTCCAAACTAGGATGTTCTAAGATATTCTCTCCCTCCCAAGTAACATCTTCTACGGGAAAATCTCTCCATCTGACCAGGTAATCCATAATCACTCTAATCCTCAACCTCCTCTCTTTGAAATCAATAATATTGTTCGGAGTCAAAACAAACTGCCCTTCCTCATCCAGTGGAGGAAGGTTTGTTGAATAGGTAACCTATTGTGCCAACGATTTCTTAAGGCAAGATAGATGGAATACGTTGTGGATCGTGCTACCCTATAAAAATTCCAACTCACATTCCACATATTCAACTCTCCTAATCACCCTCTATGGTCGATAACAATGAGGATTCAACTTATTTGTGCCACTCTTCTACAGTGAAAACTATTTGTACGGATGCAACGTCCGAAAGACCAAATCCCCAACCTCAAAGTTGTGCTCCACCCTATGCATGTTTGCATATATCTTCTACTGATTCTTGGTGACCTATAAATTCTCCTTCAGGACTCTCAAGATCTCCTACAACTAGTCTTTGGCCTTGGGGGCACTACTCTCCTTGAATTCCAAATCCACAAATTATGGAGCAATGTAACTATAAAATTCTACGAATGGACTCAACCCAATGCACATGTGGTAAGTGGTATTATAACAATGCTCCCAATACGCAACCACTTTGTCCATGCCCTATGTTGTCCTGACATGTAGTTTCCTAGGTATCCCTCAATCTAATTGTCACTATCTTTGTTTTCCCATTTTGTATAAGGATGATAGCTGCTAATAAGTGTCAATTATGTCACTGATAACCTAAACAACTCCTGTGAGAATGAATTGATAATTCCATTGTCCCGTTCACTCACTATGTATCGTGGAATACCATGTAGTCTAAAAACCTCCCTAAAGAATATGTCTACCACATGAGATGCACTAGACTTTAATGGAATGGAAAACAAGTGCAAAAAATTGGACAATCTATCCACCACCACATAGACACAATCCCTACCTTGTACCCTCAGAAACCCTATGAGGAAAGCCATGGAGATGCTCTCCCACTTCGGCTATGGAATAGGTAATTATTGAAAAAAGCCTATAGGATGTGTAACCTCTAACTTGTTCTATTACAGGTCATGAACTCCCTCACATACCACATTACATCCTCCTTGAGACCCTTACAAGAGAATATCTCATTAACCTTCTTGTAATCATTTAGATATCTTGGGTTCCTTACCAATAGTTTATCATGTACTACTCTCAGGATCTTATAATTGAGTGTGGAATCAAAGACAAGGTAGATCATATCCTTTCATTATATGACGTTATCCACTAATCGGTACTTTTCACCCTAAACATTCCCTCCATAAGCTCAAAATAAAATGTATTCTTGGAGTAATCTACCAAGAGACTGGAATTCTAGTCTACTGAGATATCTATTATGGAAAAGGTTATAGGTCTCCTGGAAAGGAAATCCATAACTACATTCTTCTTTCCCTTCACATACTCAATGTCAAGTTCATACAACTACACCTTACTTACCCATTTATGATGCCTCTTGCTCAAGTATTTCTACTCCAATAAATATATCACGATGTTGTAGTTGGTCCTCACCACAAACTGTCCTCCAACAACTACTTTCTAAACTTGTCTAATGCATTCATGATGGCCAACACCTCATTGTCGTAAATAGGGTAAAGCCTCCTTGACTCCCTAAACTTCCTTCTCCTGAATGCTATGTTATGTATATTCGACATCAACACTTCTCATATCCCTTCTCTAGATGCATCACACTCCAACAGAATTGGCTATGAGAAGTCTGAAAGTGCTAAAACTGTGAAACTAATCATCACCTTCTTCATCCTGTCAAATTATTTGTGTACCTCCTCTAATCATATGAATGCTCCCTTCCTAGGGAGATTTGTCAATGGAACACCAAGCTATGAAAATCCTTTCACAAAGCGTCCTTAGTAGCTACATAATCCAAATAACCCTCGCAAATTTGTAACCCATTTGGGTGTAGGAAAATTTAAGATCATTTGGATCTTCTCCTAGTGCAATTTTACTCTCTAAGAACCAATCATATGTCCTAGATAGAGAATATTTTCCATCACAAACTCCCACTTTTCCTCCTTGGAAAATAGTGATCGATCCTCCATGATCCTAAGAATCTCATCAACATGCCTTAGATGCTCTTCCTAAGTCCTATTGTAGATTAGTAGATCATCAAATAATACCAGTAAAAACTTTCTCAACTGCTTGTTGAAGATATGGTTCATACAATACTAGAAGGTGGCTCATGTGTTAGTCAACTTAAAGGGCATGAATAGAAACTCATACTTCCCATGATGATATATGAACATTGTTTTGTGGATTTCCTCCTCTCTGACCTAGATCTTATGATACCCAAATTGAAGATCAATCTTTGAGAAGTAGAATGTACCATGTAACTCATTTATCAAATCATTGATCTTGGGTATCGTGTATCAGTTCTTGATTGTCTTCTTATTAAGATCCTTGTAGTTGATGCACATCTTCATCATTCCATTCTTCTTCCTCACCAATACCACTAAAAAAGAGAAGGGACTAGAGCTAGGTTGGGTGTGCCCCATTCCCAACAACACTTATATTACCTTCTTTGTCTCATCCCTAAGTTTCTTTGGATGCCTATATGGTGTGGTGATCAGAGGATTTTCCCCTTCCTCTAAATCAATAACATTTTCAAATCATGTGTCTAGTGGTCCCCCTATTGGTATCGATCCAAACACTTTTTTATGCTTTCCAAGTACTGTCTAGTTGTCCACATGATAGTGAAGATGGTATTGTGATGGCTTTTGCATGGTCATGAAACATTCCACTCTGTAGGCCAAGTCACCATGTCTAAATATGGCCTATCTGTGTTTGTTTGAAATGATCATAGGATCTCATGTCAACATACCTCTTAGAACAACTTGTTGACCCCCTATGTCCCTGAAATACATCTTCATGATCTGATAGTTCATGGAGAAATATTCAAGTGAGTACAACCACTCTACCCCCAATAACACATTGGTTTCTTCCAAATACACTATATAGAAGTCATTGGTCAACGTATAGTTACCTTATGTCACATCTAATCCTATGATCCTTTGAGTACAATTCATGTTGTACCCATTTTTTACCACCACAATGAACCCCTTAAAGTCCTCTATAGGAATGTGTCTTGTAGTTACAAGTGCTACATCGATGAAGTTGTGGGTGGCCCCATTATCGATCAGTGTTCTAATTCTCCATCCTTGCAAAATGCCTCTAATATTGAAGGTATAGTACCCGAGGACTCCTAAAAATGTGGAAATGGCCACTCCCTTGATACTCTCCTGTAACTGCACCTTCTCTGTAATGTCAAGGTGTGGTAACTCCACCTAATCACTTATTTTTCCATTGTCATGTGCATGAGTTGTCTCATTCTCATCATCATCCTCCTTGTTAGAAATAACCTATATATAATGTACCTTACCTTTCCCATACATTGGTGACCAAAATTCCAAGGTTCTTTGTAGCTATATCAAAGCTTATTTCTCCTCAACTCCCTTTGAGTCTCCTCATCCATCATGTCCTTCCCTATTCATGTCTTCTAGAGAGGCTTTGTCTCCTTACTCTTTTGTGTAATAAAGGGATTTGTTGGTGCCTTCTTGGGGATTACGTCCTCCATGTCTTGGGTCCTCATGATGGTTTCTTATAGTGTGACTCTCTTGAAGGCCTTCACCCATCCTCTCAATGGTTCAACTAAATGCTCAGTGAATAGCATCACCAACCTCTGTTCAGATATTTTTGTCACCATAACGACCATCCTATGGAACTTTGTGACGTACGCCTATGTTGTTCTAGTATGTCTCAACTCCACCAACTCCCTAAAGTGGATCTCAGGATCCTTATTTTCAAACCTGTCCATCAACCTATGGGTGAAGTACACATATGATGTGATGTCGGCATGTCCTAATGTCACTATCCCATGGTACCACCACTCATGCTCTTCTCCTTCCAAGTGTAAGGTGGAAAACACAATTTATTATTCCTCTGTCATCGGGTTAAGTTGGAAATAAGTTTCCAACTTATGTACCCAAGCTCTAGTTGTTCTCCTAGTAGTTCTGTTAAAAGATGGGATAGAAACATTTCCCACCTTGCACAAAAGTTCATAGTTTTGTTAGATCTGAGATGGTTTGTTCCAATACCTCAACATGTTTCTATAATTTATGTTTTAGTAGTCTTGGTAAGATAGAGCCACCTGGATGTCTTCCCCTAATTCCTAGTACTCCCTGGAGTAGGTCGTAAAATCATCATCCTGACCTTGTTTCCTGTGTGCTCCTATAGGCTTCTCCCCAAGTAATGATGGCAATAATGGCCTAGGAATCCTCCTACTCCATATCTGTGGGATGCTATGTGATAGAATATGAGTATTGATACCCTCTTCATGTGCCCTATCACCTCCATGGGATCTATTGGTTCCATCCTATCCTACATCAGGTTGGTTCCCTTGTTTACCCACAAACTATGTGAGCACCTCAAGGTCCAACTGCTGGTACTTAGCCATATTTTCCTGTCATTGGACCACCTGATTATGTCCCTTGGAAAATTCACTTAGTATCCTGAAAAAATTCTCCTATGAAGTGTCTCGTCTATCTCCCATGAATTCCTCTTTCTCTTATGACTTTGATCCTCAAAACGGTTGATCTCCATGCCTTCTAGTTCTTTTGTAAACCATCAAAATCTAATGTAATCATAGGATATAAATAACACTAGCTATGATACAATTGTAATATCCCCAAGTGTGCTAGGCTAGGAAATTAGTGTCATGGTGTCAAATTAGGTGTTTTTGTCAATGTGTTCTTTTGTCAAACACTTTGCATTACATATGTTTCCATGTTATAATTTCATTGAGAACTTTCTACAAACAATTTTCATACATTCTAATAAAATACTTTTGTCAAGCACATTGTATGTAATCCAAGTACATATGAAGTATAAGAGACAATATGGTGTATTTTAATTATGAGTGGAGATATCAACACAATAATAACAAGATTCTAATGGGTTCTATGAGATCTATAATACATAAAACAAAACTACACAACACTCAAACTAAAAACCTGAAATAATACCACATCCTCCTCTAGTAGATGGTGTGCCCTCCTCCAAATTGTACAAAGGTTACCACCAAGCCTCAAAATATGATTCATCCTATTTGAAGGTATCTCCAATCCTCATGTTTCCTTCTACAAGAAATATTGATATTCTCAAGGACATATAAAGCCTATAAAGTCAAGAATAGGGATCATGACCCTTCTCCAAACCCTCATAGCCCTACAAAAACCCTCACGACCTCCTATAAAATTAGATGGCCCTGCAAAAGGGATGAATTTGTCCCTCAATATTCCCCAACGAGCCTCTAAATTCTATTCATCCCTCAACAAACCCTCACAACCTTCGTTAATACCTCCCACACTTGCAAAGGTCCTATCATCCTCCTCAAGAATCCTCTCTCTAAGTCCCTACACCTCCACGTCGAAGTAAAAACACAAAGATGAAGCACAATGAAGACCCTAAATGGATCTCCTCCTTCTTGTCTAGCTAGGGTGGATGTTGCACCACCACAACCAAACCACAATGCAAGGGTTTATGCCATAACCCAACAAAAACCTTGGCTCACAAGAGAACTCCAAACAAGAGATCAATCCAAATCATAATGAGAATACTGAAGTGCTACCCCTCCTTTTATACTTCTCTGGTTCCTCTTCTAGATATTTCATATTTGACTTAATCCACATGACCCTTATTCCCATTTTTCTTTTCACTTAAAGATTAAAATTCGCTTTTTATGAATGTTTAAGTAACTATTAATCTAAAAGTTACTGTATTACCTTTTTACTTAATGTCACTTTAGAAATATAACATCTTCTAGCTAAGTGACATCAAATAAACCCCCCGACTCCCTTTTTCTTCACTGAATATGGCCTAGGAGATTGACATAGGATACTAAGTCACCCTTCCATCATGATCAAATGGAAGGGGACATCAAAAGGGGTAACTAAGGAGATGATGTCTTCATGCCCACAGGTAGTAGACATGGAGTGTCAAGATCCAAATGACCAAAAGAGCTCACATTGAGCAGATAGAGCCCCTCCTCTCCACCACTCTCCACCACTCATCGATAATAGCATAGAAATGTTTGTCACACCAACTTAGCCTAGAAAAGGCAGTAGGTCTTAAAGGCAGTAGGTCTTTCTTTATAATGTAACAAGTCCGGCCTCATGGTAAGTGTCACTTTAATATTTGAATAATTTGAGCATGTTGAAAAGATTCCTTTCTTGATTATGAAACATTTACTTGGAAATGATATCCTTTTCCTAATTTTACCTTGGTGGTTGAAATGGTATCCTCTTAAGTAGGTCACCCATGGGATAAGGGTTGCTACTAGGGGGTCTCCTTGAAGAGTCATCTACCATTCCCTCTCATACTTACCATTTTCCACACTTCTTCCCCTTTGTTTTCTCAGCTTTTTGGTTTTCTAGCTCATTGAGCCCAAGAAGGGTTTGTACCTTATTTCATGGGGAAAAGGGGCTAAATGCCTAGAGGTGTTGCAACTAGCAGTGTAAAAATCAAAATACATAATCTATCCTTCTAGATTCCTTCCCTAGGGTCCTGAGAGCCATGAAACTCTACTCCATAAAAATAAATGTCCTTTAAAAGAAAATAAATAAGAAGTGTCCTACTTGATGGGGGAATGCATTGTGGCGTTCTTTTATTTCTAGTGAGCATAGCACTCAATGCATTCTAAATTTAAGTGGCATTGTGATACTATTTTTATTTCCATTACACATAGAACATAATTTTTGGACCAAAAAAAAATTCGG
Organism: Picea glauca; assembly: GCA_000966675.3. Lineage (NCBI taxonomy): Eukaryota > Viridiplantae > Streptophyta > Pinopsida > Pinales > Pinaceae > Picea > Picea glauca. Next base: position 6,875 of record JZKD02S2216849.1, on the reverse strand, counting down.
TGGAAATAAAAATAAAGGGCTTGGAAAAATGTTGCATTGAGAATGAAGGGGTGCAACGCACCCTCCAGAAGGGAACCCATAAATGAGAAAATATGATCCCTTGATATGTCAAGAAACCCATGCTCAAGAGTGCTTCCCCCTTCATTGCATACTCATTACAGCTCTATAAAGGGTCTTCTTGGGAAATATTCCTCACTTGGGGATTGAGCTACCCAATTGGGAACCATGACACCCCTCCCATACCTAAATTTGACAAATTTTACAAGGTATTTGAGAATTTGTTTAATTTGAAAAGGGGGGATTTACTACACATGTTTGGGTGGTTATTTTATTAAATGTGGTTTAGTTGGCATGATTCATATGACTTATGGACCCTTGGAAGGTGTATTTGTTTCTCTTTGAAGGACCTTTCCTGGTGAAATCCATTCATGGAGGGAATAATCCACTTGGGTCTTCATAGGGGTTTAAAATCTTGTAGGATGTATGTTTCCCTCCATGCATTGGAGACCTAGGATGATGAGAATTTCACCTTGGATTGTGTCTATATAATTTGAATGAGGCCTGAAAGAATGAAGAGGAGATGATTGTAGCCTCCCATGCCCAAATGTCCCTCCTTTGGGGCATGACATCAAACTTTTGAGGGGACATTTGTTCATTTAGGTGACCTCGTTGGTGTTGTGGGTTGGAGACCCCACATTATTCCTTGATTTGGGGATGATGTTTCACCTTTCTAGCTTGACGTCCTAGCCTTTGGAAGCTTACATTCACACATTACACCTTGAAGAGGATCCTTATGGGCTTACATACCATCATTTTCTATTTTTTGGCATTTTGTAGCCTATGTGGGGAGAAAGAACAAATTGGTTTGCTAGTTAAGCATTCTAATTTTGGTTTTAGCCTAAAATTATGGATTTAATTTTAATGTGGACAAACTATGAATTGGATTTTCCTCACATAAAAATAGACAAGTCATTTCTCATTTGAACATAACTCATCACTCATGAAAGTACTTCTTGGACTAAAATGTTTCCCTCTCGTTTTCTCATCATAATGGATGCAATGACTTGTCTATTGGAGAATTAAAGGATAACGACTTCTCTTTGATGGTTTTATTTGGAAAATTATTGGATAATCATTGATAGTGAGGTTTTTTGCATTCCTTCTTTTGGATTGGGTGAGTAATTTATACAATTTATTTTGTTTTATTTGATAAATTTCAAGGAAATAATTTCAAGCCCTCGGAGGAGTATAAGGGTTTACAAATTCCTTCAAGTTTATTTTTCTTTTTTCTTGGAAGGATAAAAGGATTTCTATAAGAAGTAATAGGGTTTACACCCTTGTAGCAATATTTAGCTAGGGTTTCTCGCAAGGGTGTAGACCGATTGGCAAGTGTCATGTAAATGGAAGGAAATATGTAAAAGAGGTCTCAAGGTCGATTCTCACCCTGATTTATCGAGAGGCGTGCTTGCGGGTGGTGCGATTCTCCCTAGGGGTTATAAGGTAGTCGGTAGGATTCGACCCCGTATCACGCGAGTATGATACTTCCATTTGACTGATTCCCCTAGTCACAAAAAAAAAATATTTAGCTAGGGTTTTCTTTCTATAGGAAGTAAGAGGGTTTACACCCCTAGAGAAATCATTAAAGTCTAGTTCGTCCTGTATTTCGAGCTAGATGATTTGGAAGGGTTGTTGATTTCTTTGCTTTTATAAGGGTTGAAATCTCAAGAAAAACTTTTTATTTCTCTTTGGTTAGTTTGTCTTCCAAGGAAGAGACTCTATTCACCCAATAACACAACACTAATATTTTCATTGGAGATTTTACATTAGGGGAATTTTGAGGTCTAAAAAGGGTCTCCTAAGAGATGTTATAAAATATTATGAGTTTGTCATTTTCTGGGGGAGGTATATTTACAACTTAGCTTTTGGATTACAATCCATGTAACTATAATTAAGTTAAATTGAAAAGTTTCCTAGAAAAAAAATTAATAAAAAAAAACATCTATTGATGTGACTAAAATGAAAGGATGTGAGTGTAAATAGAAGTGAGCTTTAAAAAAAAAATCATTGTACTTAAACAACTAATGCATGTGTCATTTGTCCTTAAATAACTCGAACTAAAATATAAATATAAATTCATAAATTATTAATTACAGAATATATTAGTATTTAAAATATAAACCCATATAATAATATATAATTAATATATTATATAAAAATCAAATATATATTGTATTTTAAATAATTTTTAAAATGTATAATAGAATGTTTAAAAATCTATAATACAAAAAATATGTAGTTATAAAACACATATAATATATGATATACTATATCATATACGTGTGATATAATATATCATATATAATGTATGATATAATATATCATATATAACATATTATATATTATATATTATATAATATATAATATATATTTACAACTTATGATATTATATATTTACAACTTATTATATATTATATGTTTACAACTTATGATATGTTACACCATATGTTATATATGATATAATTTATTATATATAATGTATGATTTATTATATCATATATAATATATTGTATCATATATGTGACACATCATGTAATTCCAACCAATGGTACTCTTAAAACTTTAACGTACTCATATAGTAAACCAATCCAGCACGTATTTCAATTAAAACATATTTTTTTATATTTTTTTTAAATTTAAAATACAAAGTGTTTAATGTATGAATGGAAATGGGTACTTGAATCAAAAGTATAGTAATTGAAGAGTACTTTGASTACTTTTCTTAAAGCACTACATAGTTAATAATGGTTTTCATCCCCCATTTAGAATGTAACAACTCACCATCTTTAACTCAAACAATGTYAAGTCATCCCCARGGGATAATGTCATACTCTAAATTGTGATTGGCTCTTGTAAATTGGATTTTGGTGGTACATATWTTTTTGAGGCCTTTTATTTACTTAAAATTCCCCTAATATATGTTGCATTGATAAATGTGAAAATGGAAAGATTGAAATTGATTAAGTTTGATTGGAATTATACATGCTTTAGACTCTCTTCTACATCAAGAGAATCTTGTTTTGTTAAGTGATTAGTCTATTGTAATAAAATTTAATCGACAACCATTAAGGCTGCAACAAACACTCTTTCTCATACAATTTCGCCACTTTTTTAACGTTGAAATTTTCTTGTGATCTATTATAAATAATCTATTCTTAAAGGGAGATTGTTTGGATGGTTTACTTGTTGATTTTAGTGGTTAGAATTTGTTTTTGTAAAAAATGTTTTATACAACCATAGTGTTGTCATAAAAATTGATGATAATACTCTTTTGCATCCCTCTTTTTCCATCAAAATCTTTGTTTAAGAAATGGAATATTGTCTACTAATCATAATCCTTGTTTCAATATCATATGATGTTTTTGATGGTGTAATTTGCAACTACTGTAATTCTATTTTTGTTGATATATCACTATTATATGCTGCAGTTTTGGGGCAACAACACTTCTTGTTGTTTTAGCTCTTGTCTCGAGGCTTATTTCATTATATATTGTCTTGATTTGGGTTGTTTAACATTTGTTTTGTTGGTAATATCAATTAGATACCTTTTCCTTGACCTGTACTCATCCTCCATCAATCATCAAGACCCTTTAATCATGACCTATAGGGGTGGTTCCTTCAGCTCTTGGAATTTTCCCTTACAATCCCCTTAGGGTCACCCGAGAATCCTCTTTTGTGTTGGACCTATCCATCACTAAAATGAGAGGGATATATATAGAGGTGAAAGTGATATGTATCCCCAGTTGTGTCATACATTTGATATTTGGGTTGGAATTTTCCCTAACTACAAATTGTACAATAACATTTTTGGCACCATTGGCGAGGAGGATTTTGAATCATTTATGGTCCAAGAACAACACTTGTCAAGTCTATCCTGAAGCCTATACCTATAGCTTTCTTTGTGACTCCATTTGAGGGATGTTCCCTCTTGAATTTTGATGATCATTTTATAAATTTTATCTAGAAAATCCAAAACCAAGAAACCCATATTTTCAAAGAAAATTTTTGAAGGGAAGGTTCAAACCTTTTCAAGTGTATTGAGGAAGGCATCCACACAATCCACCTTTGGTCAAAAATTTGTTCAAAGGATGCCTTCATATTTATCCAATGGCTTGTTTTTGGTATAGAAACCTTTAAAATCCATTCGATATGGCCAACATCCCTAGATAACCCAATAACATGTCAAAAGAATCTCACAAGTGGTTACCTAAATTCACTAGAAACAATGTTATTACAGATGAAGAATATCTTGATGCTATTGGTGTAGACATGGAAGATAATGGAATAGAACATGAAGTATTGTAATGAAGTTATCGACTTCCTCTCTTGATGAAGATGCTAAGAAGTGGTTCAAAAACATACTTGAAAATCACTTGCGTTCATATCATCCTTTCACAATTTTTTTCAAAAAGAGATGGACAACAAATAAGGATACTKGAATGCTATTGATGCAATTCAAACAATTAACAAGARAGAGAATGAAAAAGTGAAGGAATTTCATACTATATTTGACAAATTTTTCATCCATATCCCAAAGGACTTGTGCCCACTGGAGGTAGTCATCCTCCTTCGTTATTTAAATGYTTTTGAAVGACARWTTGGTTTTATACTCARGGAAAAGATGCTYGACAGTTTATCAAAAKCCAAAGAGTATACCATGTAGATTGAAGAAMATATTATCAATTCSAATATTGAACCTTTCYAGTTCCCTTGTGCYAGAATAGAAACTAARAYGAGRATKTCAACCAATAGTGTRYADGATCTATTCACACTTTTGGCTCAAAATGHTGATCAAATGAATACCCAATTTKTYRAGAGYCRGAACCAAATCATGAACRTATTGATGAATTTAGAGAGGAMATATTTTTCTCCAAGGYCTCATTTTAWAATACAACAGAGGGAAAAYRTAAGTTGGAAGMTRAAGCCACAACAAGAAACAAATGCACCTAACACCTTGCATCCTCTTGGGATGGTTAACATGGAAAAATYGCCTTGGTGTTTTCCTTGTGAAGAGCCTCATTCAGAACATGAATGTCTGAGACAAATRKAAGATGAATATTTGGGATCTGTAGAYAGGTTAAACTTCATTGATACAACCTAAACTCTCAAAGATGATGAAWATATTKATATCATGGAGGAACAAATTGAGGWTGTTTGGAAGTGGGAAGCTAGAAGAGATCGGTTGGAAATTATGAGCTAGATGGATGAACCCTTAAAGGAGAAGTTGAGTAAACGAGATATTTTGACATACTCCAGGAGAAAAAAAGTGTCAAATCCACCTCCTCCAGCAACAAAGTTGTTGTATAGTTGGTTTGGAAAGTTGGTTGTCATTGATGTCAACCCTTAGAGATTGATGTTAACCCTTGAATAAGTCATGAAGCCTTAGATATTTGCATGGGATCATTGGACAATTGGTTATCATATGTATGATAGAGATTGTTGAAGAGTTAGTTGGGTGCATTTGATGTAGTCTACGTCCATCCCCAACGGTGTGGTTATGGGACCCGGTGTTGATTGAGGAATAACAACATGAATGACAGTGAAATTGCAGGTAAGAATATCATAGATGGATAGTACACATTGTTTTGTCTCCAGTGATTTGTGGAACACCACATAGTTCCACACAGTTAGGGAGATATGGCCTTGTGAAGTTGGAGGCCCCAAAGAACGATCAAGAAGCCCTAGTTGGTTAGAAGTCAATGAGCAAAATGGAAACATGGTTGTAATAGGAAAGTTAAGCAGCCCTAATATTAAGGAAAGAGGTTACCTAGCAAAAGTATTATACACCTCATGGAGTCATTCATTGTGATACACTCGCACACTTATTCATTGATAATCTATCTTGTGATATAGTGATTTGTTATGGTTTAGTCAATGATTATGGTATATTTTGACATTTTTTTGAATGTGGCGAGAAGTCCGAGGTAGCGAAGAAAGTGCGGGAAAATTACGATAGTTTTGGAGCTATAGAAGGTAATCATTTTTAAAAAACCCTAATTACTGACATCCATACGGGTTGCACTATATCTATCAAGCGAGGCATCCTTGCATGTCAACTAATGTTTGTCTAGAGAGGGACTATTAAATTTAGAGTCAATGCTAATCCCATGTCCCTGAAGTTTGAAGCAAGTACACAGGTCAACATTCTATAGGTTTAGATCAACTACATAAGTTATGGTATGGTKTTGTGCTAGTTTTTATAGTTATATTTGTTTATGATGTGTCGAATGATTGTGTAATTCTTCATGTGATGGTTGTGGTACTTGGATATGGTATATCTTGATTGGTTGGTTAAGTGAGAAGGTATCTTATGTATGGTGCATTACTCATATGGTTTCCTTTAGTTCATACCTTTGATCTACTTGCACTTGATTGAGGGATATTCATGTTCTATTGTGGTATATGCATGATGGGGATGCATAGGTTCTTTAAGATGGTTCATTGATGACATGGTAAACATCCGAGTATGGTTGATGATATGGTATATGGTTTATATTCATGGTATATGTTGTATGGTATATGGTACATGGTATGGTATAGGCGTTGATGTACATTGTTGATGTACATGGTTGATACATGTTATGGTATATGATAGGTATGTGGTAGAGGTGTTGATGTAAATGGTTGATGTTCATGGTTGGCACAGATTGTTGTGCATGTACATGGTTGATGATACAATTCTGGTGCATGGTTGATCCACTTGTTCATTGTACATGTATAGTTTTATGCATGGTACAATTTAGTACTTGGTTGAGACACATATCTTGTGATGGTATGTGGTGATCTCAGTGCATGATTTGTAGAGGCATGTGTTGGTT
>JZKD02S2216838.1:24825-37764 GCA_000966675.3 Picea glauca | reverse complement strand
ATATATACATATAATATTATTATATTATTCAATTATATATCATTATATTAATAAATTAAAAATATACATTAATTATAATTTCAATTATATTATAAACTATAATTATCATTATATAAAATAATATAATATAAATTATATAAATTACTATTAAAACAATTAACATTGCTAAAATAAGAACAAACTACCTAAAACTCCATAGTAAAAAAGGTGTTGGAAAATTCTTAAAATGTATACACCCACATTATATCTCCAATGCATCTAAAAGAATGAATGCTAGACTTGTTGCACCATTGTCTATTCATGCAAAAATGTGTCATTGCAATTCTTCTCAATTTCAAAATATTTGTTACAACACAGATCTTCCTAACCTTTTAACTCATCAAAACTATGGTGATTTAGGCATGCTTCTCTTAAAGCTTTTAGAACACAAATAAAATTCTAAAGCAAACCAAATAATTTCGTGTCTTTTTTAAAAGTTTGAGAAATCAATATTAATTTTAGTGGGCATTACTAATGGTCATCATCATCATCAATATTAAACACTTACACGTAATGTTATTCTTAATTAATGTCTACATTATTATTACAACACAATATAATTATTATTAAATTATATAGCTAATTATTATTATATAACATAATTATTAATATATTATATATATTCTTTATAATTTATTTTATTTTATATTTTATTTTATTTTATATTTTAATATTGAAAACACATTTTATTGAACTACACCATACAATAAATAACATAGTTACTATCAACTAAGTTCGATAACATATTTCCTTTAGATTTTTCACGAGTTATTTTTAAACAAGTTGCTTCCATCATTTATAGAAGTTCCATTTAGACTCCCAATATTTTGAATAACTATCTTGGGGCCATTTCTGATGATTGTGGTTTTTTTGTTACTTAGCATATTTGAGTACTTAGTGAAGTTTTTTCATTTACTTAGATTTTATGCATTTCAATTAGATGGAATTGAACCCTTGGTCTCTCTTGCAGCTAGAGGAGCACTAGATCGTGGCTTCCCATTAAGTTCTTAAAGGTCAAAGCCTCATGAAAATGTTATAGGAAATTGCATTTTACAAAATTTGATGTCTAAATGTTAATGAATGGGGTCGACCCTCAAAAAATGAAACGACAAAAGTACAAATAACATTATGTACATTTTAGTTATGATTAGGTGTTCAATCCATAATGCTTCTCAAGAATCACAAGAATTTAAATATTTAAACCTTTTCAAGTTTCTAGCAAGGTTGAAATTTGGCATTACATTTAAAAGTCAGTCTAAATTGGGCTAGCTTTATTTTGGGGATAAAATCACTTTTAATACTTTGTTGGTAACCTTGAAGTGCTTAGAAAACATTTAAAATGCATCCAAATTGTTCAACAAAACATGGTATTCCCACACAAGATGAACACCTTCAATAACCACTCACACAAGCAAATCAAAGATCATAACACTGGTGTTTTTACATTGTTAAAACCCTCGAAGAGGGAAATTATCCATGACCCCAACCAAATTGGCCACTTGAGGAAATATATTAATGCAAAAGAAAATTATTTTACAAGATAGTTTATCACAATCAATCATGAGCAAGTGACCCTCTATGCTCTTTAAATAGAGATCATGGACCAATCAAGTGCTAAGCCATGGATCAATATAGTCATTAAGATCAAGGCAAATATGAGCCATTGGATCACTCTATCTCTAGAACATATTGTGACCATCAGATTATATAACTTACAAATGCATATTGATGCATACTAAAGAAACACACTAAGAAAAACACTTGTACCTAAAGACATATTAGACCAAGTTGATAATAACTAACTCTTAAGTGTCTAAATATCCTAACACCCCACTTTAAGAACAAAGGATATGATTGAAGGATTTAAAAAGGAGACATAATAGGATAAATAATAAGGAATTAGAGCCTATCCCCCCTGACTGGCAACTTCATGAACTCCCAACATAGAGGCTTTTGTAAGAGGCTTTGTGAAAAATTTTGCAACTTGATCATCGATTGGGTAAAAGAGCACTTCAAGAACATGATCATGAATGAGCTTTCTGATGAAATGCATTTGTATCTCAATGTGTTTGTTGCACTAATGTTAAATTGGATATTTGGCTATCTTGATGGAACTCTAATTGTCACACCAAAGGATGGTCAGATTTTTCTATTGGAATCCAAACTCTGAAAGGATATTTTGAAGCCACAAGGCTTATTGACTTCCATTAATTTCCACTTGGTACTTTGATTCTACTAAAGGAAAAACAATATCCTATAATTTCTTACAAGCCTAAGTGATAGGTCGAAAACAAAGGATGAAAACATAAATTGCAATAGACTTTTGATCATCACGGTCACCAGCCCAATCTAAATCGGTGAAACCAACCAGTAAAGGAGTACCCCTTGAACTATAATGTATCCCAAACTGAATTGTACCCCAAATATACTGAAATATCCTTTTCATTTCTTTCCAATGGCTTTTATGGGATGTTTGCATATATCGAGCAATAAGACCAATAGAAGAGGAAACATTGGGATGGGTATGAATCAAATATAAGAAGCTACCAACTAGCTAATGATACACAGTGAAAATACCTTGGGATTAGTACATGGGGTAGCAAGTTTGACTCTAGACTAGAAGAGAGAAGGGGTTGGTGTAATATATCAAATTGTTAATGGTAAAATAATACTTATTAGTTAGTACTTAGTAGCATGGGGTTAGGTATTTGGTCGCATCCTTCCACCCTTGATTGTATATAAGGATGACCAATTCTCATTGTAAATGTGTATTGGAATTTTATGTGTGTGTGTGTGTGTGGATATTTTCCCATGGTTTTATCTATTTCCCATGGTATTTTTAACAACTTGGTATAAAAAATTACCCACCCTATAAAAAACAATTATTAAACTTAATAAAAACTAAATTACCCACTTTGTAAAGAAAATTTACCAACTCCACCTTCATTATTTCGAGCAAGAAAAGAAATTTTTCATAACTCTCGATGTCAACAAGGCAGATAGATAATTCCAAGAAAGACTCCAGGGCTACTAGAAATTTCAGCATTACATCACCCTCACCTATGAAAGACTTCAACAATGATCTAAAATGTTCAAAAGACTCAATAGATGTAATTTCCAACAAGTTTGGGGATGTTGACGTTAAAGGAATGAAATCTTCTATGGATGAGATCTCCAACAAACTATAGAACTTTGATCCAGATATTATTAATGGATTCCTCCTAAAATCTAAACAAATGAATGATTTTGCCCAAAGACTTGTATGAGTGGAATAGTATTTGACATATTTTAGGAGTAACTCTGATAACCATGAGGCCAGAATTAAAGAAATGAATGGTGTGAGCAAAGGATTGAATAGTTTGAATTCACATTCCACTTTTCCATGGCCGAAGTATTCATCTAAATTTGGTTGCTTTCACAGGTTTACACACAAACTAAAATTGATGTACCTGAATTTGACAGAGAGGATGATAAGAGATCACTAGATGGATAAATAGACTTGAGCATTATTTTGAGTTGCACCAAATGTATGCCGATGAAGAAAAATTAAATTTCACATCATTGCAACTAGAAGGATCAACTTGTGATTGGTTCTTGTGGTGGCACTCAAAAGCCCAGTAAAGAAAATGGGATTTATTCAAACAACATTTATTCAAGAGGTTTCAAAACATTGAGGAAAGGGAAGTTTTCTCCAAACTCACTCGATTAAAATAGTTGGGGTCAGTGGATGAATTTTTTAACAAATTAAAAGTGTTAGCTACTTGCATGCATGAATTAAAAAAATGAATGTCTCTTACAAGTTTCCATATCATGATTGAAAGAAAACATAAGGAATGAACTCAAAATGATAGATATAAATGGCATTGAGCAAGCACGATTGGAGGTCAAAATTGTTGAAGAAAAATTGACGTCCTTGCAATAGGTCTCTTGGTACCACTTTGAGAAACCAAAACAAAATTAAATTTCCCCTAATAAAAGGATTTCATCATCTAACATAAAGGATGACAAAAATTGGTGATTTAGATGTCATGCTCCCAACTAGAGGCCAAACCACAAGTGCAAGAACAAGAAATTCTATATGTGTGAGGTACATAGTGATAGCGACAAGGAGATAGGCAACTTCAAATGAAGAATCGAGAAATGCTAGAGGATTTGACCATTAGAATTCCACTCCAACACTCTCATATACTGCGATGACCAACATTTCGCAACCCCAAACTCTAAATGTTTTTGGCTAGATTAAAAAGACAAGAGTTATAGTGTTAATAGATACTAGGATTTATCATAATTTCATTGATACTAATTTGAGTTAATTTAGAATAATAATATGAAAATAACATATTAATAATCATTATTCAGAATATTTTACCAGGTGAAGAACCCTAGCGCACTGAAACACTAGTGCCCCGTGACCGTCTGATGTGCGCTCTGACACCAGCACCCTGCCACCCACTTCCTCGCTCTGCAGACTAGAACCTCACGAGGTCCCTGCACACCCAACAATGAGCTTGGGAGAGGGGCGGGGAACCCCCCTCGTACAGCAACATAGCCGCCAGCGACAGAACTGGTATTCGTGCTAAGAGGCCTACCTTCGAGCCACCAGTGCATCTGAGGGAGCAGCTCTTTACCCAAGAATAAGGTCTTAGCAAATAAATGGAACTCGAGCCCAGTACATCTCATCTACAAGCTTCCAAAAACTGGCTGCCAGGTAAGTGTATTCCACAAATGGAAAAACCACCACTCTACCATATCAAATCGACTAGGGTGGGGGAACACACCCAGTTTATGATGGACCATGCACTGATAGGCAAATTCGTGGGCCTATGGCCGACTCAGAGAGATCTCACTCGCTTGATCAAGGACTGGTGGAACCCTAAAGGATATTATGAGGTCCAGCTTCACTCCAAGGGTTTCTTTACAATAATCCTGTACAATCTCAAAGACAAGGACAGAATATTTGACAACAGACCATACTTCTACAACTTAGCGGGCCTATTTCTAAGATTCTAGACCGACAGATTCAGTCCAGAGTAAGAGGACTTCTCAAGATCCCCGGTCTGGATCCGGCTGTACTCCCTGCCCCAGGAATTCTGGCTGGAAGAAATACTCATGGGCATCGGAAACACGGTGGGACAATACGTCAAAGCTTCAGAAGCTACAAAAATAAGGAAGTACACATCATATGCCCGTATCTGCATCTAGATGGACATATCAAAATCCTTGCCGAGTTCCATCACACTGGAATACCAGGATGAGGATTTGAACCAGACAATCGACTATGAACATATACCCTTTCGATGCAGGAAGTGCCACGAGCACGACCACTTGTTCAGAGATTGTCCCCTGAACGCCTCAGCCCCTAAGTCCTCTGAAGCCAAGTAGAAGGACGGATTTACCAATGTCATAGGAAGGCGAAAGAAATCATCAAGAAAACAGAACCATAGCTTGGCCCCAAAGGTCCCCTCCAAGAATTCCTTTGATGCTCTGAATCAACTACCGAAAGAGGAGAAAATATAGAACCCCCTCCAAGAAACAACGCAAGCGAAAGGAAAAATCCCTAAAGTGCTACAAACAACACACCCAAAGGAAACAACTCAGTCAACATAATCCGGCAGGGACGAAGACACCAATATGCTTATGGACGAAATGGATCTAGCAGAAATAGACCTAGAAAAACTAGAGGAAGCCCTCAATCAAAAAGATATGCAACATATTCCAGTAGAACAGCTCCGGAAAGTTCATAAAGTGTTTACCAACTCCACAGCGGGTTCCACAACTAGGCTGGGCATCTTGTCAGATACAAGCTCCGAGCCCAAAAAATCTACCAAGGAAAACAAGAGGCGAGGACGCAAACCAGCCCAGCAACTTATTAAGGAGGCAGGGCACTTAATGATCAACTCGGGCTAGATACAGAGGTTATCGGAGGGATACCTCCACCCCCCTCCACCATCCTCATGATGAAGACAATATCTTGGAACATCAGAGGTATTAATGGAAGATCCAAGCAACGGATCCTCCGAGAATGTATTAAAACAGAAAATCCAAATATCCTACTACTACAGGAAACCAAATGTGCAGGACGGGAGGCAGAAAATATTTTTCGAAGCAGCTAGAGAGATGGGGACTTCCTCTTTTAGGATTCAGTGGGTTCTTCAGGAAGACTAGCCATCCTTTGGAACACACAAATGGTCTCTTTGCATCATCCCTTCTCTACAAGAGACACTTTAACAACTCACTTAAAAGCTGTAGCCTCCACCAAGGAAGGAGCCATCACAAATGTTTATGGCTTGCAATCTATCCAAGATAAGGAGAGCTTTATGCAAACCCTTCAATATGTTCAAACCCTCATACACACGTTGCACTGGATAATTGGAGGCGACTTCAATATGATCTTAATGTTGGAGGAAAAAGTCGGTGGAACAAAATGGCTGGAGTAGGACAGCGGTAAGTTCAAAAGCCTAATAGAGAAATTAAATATGGTTGACATGGAAACCCAGAATGGAATCTTTACCTGGTCCAATAAAAGAACAGGGAACCAGCATGTGTCCTGTAGGATGGATCGCTTTCTAGTGACCGATTTCCTCCTTGAAAGTGACCAGGCAATGGAAGCAAATATCGTGCCAAAAACAGGGTCGGACCACTGGCCCATAGTCTTCTGTCTGGACCCGGGATTTCCCCCTAGGCCCAAGCCCTTCCGCTTTGAAAAGTTCTAGCTTACTCACCCAAACTTTCACCAGTTGGCCCACACTTGGTGGGCCCAGAAAGAAATTGATCATGGCACTCATATGTACAAGTTCCAGCAGCGCCCCAAGAACTTCAAACAACATCTGAAAAGATGGAACAAATCCACCTTTGGAAACATACTCCTTAGGAAGCGGGAAATTGAGAGTCAACTCGAAGAACTTCAATGAAATTTCATAGCAGGGAGCTGAACTTAGAACCTGGCGCAGGAAGAGGAACAACTAATGGCGGACTTGGAGGCCTACAGAGAACAAGAAGAGATCCTATGGAGGCAAAAATCCAGGGTCCAATGGCTTAAAGAAGGGGAGCGCAACACAAAATTTTTCCACGGGGCGATGACGCACCGTAGATATATTAATCACATCACCCAGTTGGAGGACAATCAAGGCACCCCAATAAGAGATCATGACCAAATAGTAGAAGCACTTAACTCCTTCTATCAAGATCTCCTCACAGAGACCAATACAAACAGGGAGGAGGCCATCCAAAAAGTCACCCGGCACATACCCAGGCTGATTAATTCTGAGCAGAATAGAGCACTGATAAGGCCTATTACTCAGACTGAAGTGGATTCAGCAGTAAAGGACATGCCCCCAGGTAAAGCACCAAGCCCTGATGGCTTCACAATGGATTTCTTCCACTATTGTTGGGACATGATCAAGGAAGATGTTTGGCTGGCGGTAGAAGAATCCAGAACATCTGGTCAAGTTCTCTCCGCTTTAAACGCAACCTTCATCACTATCATCCCCAAGGAGGAACGTGCCACTCACCCGAAGCAGTTTAGACCAATCTCCCTCTGTAATGTCATTTATAAAATAATTACAAAGGTTATTGCCAATCGTCTCAAACCGCTCCTGCCGTTCATCATCTCTAATGAGAAATCTGGCTATGTAGAGGGTAGACAAATCATGGATAGCGTCATATTGGCCAATGAGGTAATCCACTCCTTAAAGACGTGCAAAATGCCAGGTATGCTTATCAAACTCGATCTCTCAAAAGATTTTGATAGATTAAGATGGCAATATTTGCGGTCGGTTCTGGAATCCTTTGGCTTCTCCAACCATTGGGTCGATTGGATTCTCAAGCTTACTTCATCTCCCTTCTTTTCAATTCTTGTTAACGGCACACCCTCCTGACCTTTTTTCTCCACCAAGTGTATTAGGCAAGGTGATCCTCTTTATCCTTTCCTATTTGTAATCATGGCAGAGGGCTTAGGTCGCTATCTCAAAGCAGCGGTCCTTGAAGGTTCACTTACTGGGCTGCCACTCCATAACCTTCACTCGGTGCCCTCGCATAGCTAGTTTGTCGATGATACACTCTTCATGAACACCCTCATGGTTAGAGAAGCCACCAAGCTCAACTCAATCCTCTCTGACTTATTGGAAGCCTCAGGCATGCTGCTTAACCTGGACAAGTCCAAACTTTATTTTTTCAACACGCCAGCCTCAGTTCAGGCTCACCTCTCAAGACTTCTAAGCATTGCCAAAATATCCCTCCCTTCCATTTATCTAGGCATTCCCCTAACCGGAGAGTCAGTGAAATCTATTTCATGGGACAGCCTCCTCTTATCCATAGCTAACAGGCTGAACAACTAGGCCTTTAGAACACTGAATATTGCTGCCAGACTGGTCCTGCTTAAGTCAGTCCTGCAAGCTCTGCCCACTTATATTTTTACTGCACTAGCCGCGCCCATCTTGGTCATCAAGGCCATTAGGAGTCTCCAATGAAACTTCTTGTGGAAGGGACACCATAATAACAAGAAATGGGCTTTAGTTGGATGGGACAAACTTTGCAAACCCAAAAAGTTCAGAGGGCTGGGAATTCGGGACCCGGGGAAGATGAACCAGGTCATGGGAGCCAAGATGTGGTGGAGGTGGTTGCAACATCTGAAAGAACTCTGGGTGTAGATATGGAAGAAAAAGTATGCCCCGAACGCACAATTTGACCAACTAATCAGATTCAATGAACAGATACAAGGATCCAACATTTGGAATACCGCCTGGCAGAATCACCCCCTGATCCGGCAGCATGCCTTCTGGGAGGTAAGAAATGGTGAAAGTGCACTCTTCTGGAAGGACTCTTGGAAACAACTACCCCCTCTTGATGATCTGGAAAGCCTCTACCCTCTCAAACATAAGCTACAGCAAAACAAATTCAAAAATGTTAATGATTTTTGGCTCCCAACTCAAGGAAGGAAACCCTGGAGACAATGGAAAACCAGCAGAACAGATTTATAGATTACGGAGGATCTCAACCTTCTACTGTGGCAGGAATGTGTGCAACACAGGAAAATTCCATTTAAAGAAGGACCGGACATACTTCGATGGGGCCACTCCACTTCAGGCATTTTTTCGGTCAAGGAAGCTTACCACCTACAAGGGAATCTTCCAAACCAAGCTCTCGAAACAATCTGGACCAAAGTCTGGCAACCTTTTCTCTGTCCCAAGATCTCCTTTTTTCTATGGCTCACAGCTCAAAACCGCATCCTCACTTGGGATAACCTCCTGAAGAAAGGCTTTACAGGCCCCTCTAGATGCACCTACTGCCAACAAAGCAAGGAAACCATGGAACACCTCCTCAACAACTGCCATTACAGTCAATAGATTTGGGATTGGGGAATTCAAGCCATGCAACGCTCCCAATGGAATCGAGGTAGTATCTAGGACACCTTAGTTAATTGGGAAACAATCTCCTTCTACAATCCAATTCTCCAGCGCATCTGGCAGCTGCTCCTGGGCTTCACACTATGGGCAATCTGGAAAGAAAGAAATAAGAGAATATTCAACTCTAAACCGTCCCCCTCTACCATTACTTGGGAAAGGGTTAAGCAACTTATCCGTGAAACCGTCCATAGCAAATCTTGGCTCCACAAAGATCTGTAGTGTAAGCCTGAGGAGGAGATTATTCTTAAAGGCTGTAACTTGCAAATGCTCATGCAAACACAGGGGAAGACCAAAAATGGGCGAGCTAATAGTCCCACAGTATGGACCCCACCCCCTCCGACTTCCTCAAGCTTAACTTCGATGGGGCCTCCAGGGGTAACCTTGGACCAGCTGGTTTTGGGGCCGTCCTTCGGAACCACACGGGTAAGATTATTCATATGATTGCAGGATTTTTAGGCGAAAACATGAACAATGTGGCAAAGCTCACAAGCCTAGTCAGCGACCTCCAAGACGTTGTTCAACACCAGTATCATCAGCTGGTCATTGAGGGAGACTCCCAAGTTATAATTCAACTCATCTCCAAAATCCTTCATGGTAAGCCCCCCTGGCGGATCTCCCCCAGCTGGAGACTCTCTAGACTTCTGGAGGACTTCGGAGATTTCATCCACCCCAATCTCACCCTAATCCCCTCTCATGTAAAACGAGACGCTAACAAGGTTGCGGATCACCTGGAAAATACTGGAATTGACTCAATGGCAGAACTCATATACTGGCAAGCCCACGTCTCTGGTGATACAGACCTCTCAAGGCGATGCAGAGACCTTGCAAGCAGAGACTTCCCAGCCCCGGATGGGGTGACACGAGGCACTCCGGTGACACTGGGCTTAGCACTAAGCCTGGGCATAAATGTCGATGGCCGCCACCCACAAGTCTGCATTTATGATGGTGGATGGCCATAGCTGCAGCTATACGATGGAGGGACTCCTCCCTTGCATGACCATTTACACTCACAACACACTCAGCATGACAGGGTTTAAGGGGGGTCATGTGACTTTGACCTCTGGTTATTTTCTTTCTTTTGTGCCCAGACAGAGAGGGACTGCTCCTGCTTCGACTCTTCTCTTCGCATGGACACTCTGGTGCAGTCTCGTACCCCTCTCGTCCTGGCTCACTCCCTTCTTGTTGCATTTTGGTGAGGATTTTCCTGGCATTTTTCTTTTTTGTGTGCCGGGACAGAGTCGGCCTGCTCTTCCTCCAGCTCTCCTCTTCTTTTGGGAGCTCTGGTGCAACACGACTTCCTTCCCATCCTGGCTTTTCAACTTCTCGCTACAACCGCTCTATACATTCATCCATTCCCCAGCTACTATGGCAAGAAAGTGAGGCAAGCCTCGCCGTGGCTCGGCCTGGAATGCCCACAAGGCACAGCGGCAATGGAAAGAAAAATTGGAACGTGCTCTGGCATTGGAAACCTCCATTCTCCGGAAGAAGGCTCAGGCTGAGAAATTGGCACTGCTCGCCACCATTGCAGAGACGGGAGCTGGCTGCAGTAGCGAAGCCACGACAATTAAGCCGGGAGATAGGCAGGAGGCTGGGGTTGAGGATGCGTTTCCCACCTGTTACGTGGAGGAAGATCCATTTATGGTTAACCTTTCGACTGCTGAGCAGCCCCGCGCCATAGAGGCGACTCACCGGGATGAAAGAAGACCCAATTTCGCTCAGGAAGATGATATCCCCGACTGCATTGTTGAGGAAATTCCCTAGCCAGGTGACTACAGCCCCACTAGCGATGATATGCAGGCAACCCATGCAGAGGTGAATGTGGACAACAATCGCTCGGCGAGGAAGGCTGAAGGGAATGATGCAGAGCAAATGGAATTCGACGCTGGAATTGGAGTGACCATGGAATTGAGGAATGTTCCCCTCAGCGACGTGGGTGACAGTTTGCATGGATCTCTCCTCCGTGCAGAGCATCTGGCTCTGGTGTTCAAACTCCGAGGCCACTTGGCAGACTTAGATCATAGATCCCTTCTCATGGGCCAGCACCTAGACTTGCTCCTCGATGCGTACTCCAATGTTCCAGCTAAGTGGAAGTGCCCCCTCTGCGCGCAGGCATTTTCCATCCCGGCTGGGTCCACGTGGAAAACTAGCAAAGGCGACAGGTCACCGAGTACCTAGGTTTTTATGCTTTCTTGGTTCTTAGTCTTATCATGTTACTTTTTTATGCTCATTTGGACTATAGACATCTGTCCTGGTTTCCTCCGGGCAGGACAGATGCTACTTTATTTCCTGTTTTATCATGCCACTGTTATATGCTCTCCACTTATGTTGGTTTCCGGTAATCAGCAACATTTTTGGTGACTTAGACCTATATCACTGTATATCTTGTCAAAGTTTTTTCGATAATCTAATATAGCATGTTCCACTTTTTTATTTAAAAAAAAAAAAATAGAAAAACAATTAAACATGTTTTTATATCCCTCTTATGACCTTCAAGTTGCAATCTCAGGGAATAAACCTACCTTAGGTGTGGGGAAATCGCATAAGGTTAAATTGTCAATTAATTATTACCAGTTACAATCCCCCATGTATGTCATGGAAATAAAAGGAGTGGAAGTGGTGTTAGGATCCCAATGGTTGTCCATGGTTGGTATAGTAAGGTTAAACTTACAAAAACAATTTCTTAAGTTCTTTAAGAATGGGAGGAAATAAAAGTTTTATGTAATCAAAACCTCCCCCCCTCAAATAGTCTTGTCTAATAAAATGGAGAAGATGATTAAGAAAGGGTATCAAGCTCACATTTTCCATTGTTATCCATTGGAGGTGTCCTCTAATGAAATTGATGTTCCTAAATATCTTGAAGAAACTCTTGGAAAACATAGCACCGTTTTTCAAAACCCACCTCAGGGTCTCCCTCCAGCATGATCTAGAGATCACATTATAGAATTAATCCCTAGTTCAACTCCAATTAGAAGGAATTCCTATAGACAATACCACATTCAAAAATCTAAAATTGAATGATTGGTTCATGATTTATTGGATTGTGGTGTTATAGCTAGAATCAAGAGTCCATATTCATATCCTATCCTAAAAATTTGGGCCCAACAACCCATGTATAGATAGAAATACCCTTACTAGACGAAGAGGGGAAATTAGTTATGAATCATGAGTGCATATGAGAAGTTCAAACCAAAATCCTTCATTCTAGAAGTCTCAATGAGTATCTTATTAAGTGGAGAAACCTTCCTAAAGATGAAGCTACCTGGGAAAATGAAGAATTTTGATCGAAATATCCTTTATTACCAATGCTTCATGGATGAAGAATTTCAAAGGGATGAATTGTAATATACCAAATATTTAATGGTCAAATAATACTTAGTAGTGGAGGGTTATGTGTTTGCTCACATCCTTGCACCCTTGATTGTATATAAGTTTGACCAATTCTCATTGTAAACATGTATTGGGATAATATATATATATATATATATATATATATATA
>JZKD02S2216838.1:6793-24775 GCA_000966675.3 Picea glauca | reverse complement strand
TGAAAGTAATAAATAAGGTCACGAGCATACTTAGACTAGGAAAGGGAAATTGCTTCCTTAGTTTGCAATAATTTGAGGCCAAGGAAATAATGTCAATAGCCTAAGTATATCATTTCAAATTTATTTTTAATGTTATATTTCACATGGGTTAAAAGTTTAGGGTCACTACCAGTGAGGATAAGGTCGTCATCATAATGAACAACTATTATAAGATGGCTTTCTACCTTCTTGGTATATACATTAGGGTCATAATGACATCTAGAACATTTATTGTCAAGAAGAAATTTGACCATTTTATCATACCAAGCTTGAGGAGCTTGCTTAAGGCCGTAGATAGATTTCTTAAGGAAGAAAACAAGGTTGGAATCATTTTGAACATAGCAAGGAGGTTGTTGTGTATAGATTTATTCTTATATATCCCCATGCAAGAAGGCGTATTTAACATCCATCTGATGGACCTCCCATTTATGTGAGGCAGTAAGGGCTAGAAAAGAGTAGATGGAATTCATTTTGGCTACAAGGGAAAATGTTTCATTGTAGTCAATTCCTTCAACTTGAGATTGGGATCCTTTGGAAAATAATTGGGGCTTATGTCTTTCAATACTTCCATTTGATGCATACTTATTTCTATACACCTATTTACATTTGATAAGTTTTCTTCTTTCCAGAAGAGGTACAAGATCCCAAGAATCGTTCACCATTAAGGAATGACATTCTTCATTCATTATTGTGTCCCAATATAGATGGCTAGAAGCTTTTGTAAATGTGTCTGGAACATGTCTCTGAAACTTGAGCCAAAATAAAGGAGGCTCACTCGAAATATGAACACGTTCGATATTGATCTGAAGGATCATTGGCAATATCACCAGTTGTGTCTCGTGTTGAATGGACTCATCTGGGAAGCAATGGTGTTGGTGCAGGTCCATGGTCAATGGACTCACCTAGAGGAAGGGGAACAGGTGGAGGTGAATTTTCATCCTCACTGATATCATATGAAGAAGAAGCCAACATAGGACTAGAAGATGGTACAAACACTAAAGATTGCTAGCAAGTCGAATATGGAACAAATATTGAATTAGGCTCGGAGGTTGAGAGATTTTCATCAAATTTAACATCTCTTCAAATAATTATTTCATTGGAATGAGGTTGAATAAGTATATATCCTTTTACATCTTTAGAATATCCAACAAAAATACACTTATCACTTTTAGGTTCTAATGCGTTCCTTTTCTCATCAGGAATGTGAGCCCATGTTTCACTACCAAATACACAGAAGTGTCTTACATCTGGATTAATTTTAGTCCATGCTTCTTCAAGTGTTATATTTTTTTAAATCCTTAATGGGAGTGTGATTTATTATGTAATTGGTACAATTGATGGCTTCCACCCAATAATAAATACTTAATCCTTTATATTGGATCATAAAATTTACCATTTCCTTTAATGTGTGGTTCTTTCTCTCATAAACACCATTTTTTTGTGTTGTATATGGAACAATTTGTTGCATCTGAATTCCCTATGAAATGCAATAGGTTGTAAAAAAATTATTTACATATTCACCATCATTATGTGTTCTTAACCTTTGTATTTTTTGTCCATATTGTTTCTATACAAGGGCCTTGTAGGCCAAAACATGTCAAGAAATTCACTCTTAAGTTTTAAGAAGTAAGCCCAAGTGTGTCTGGAGAAGTCGTCAATGAAATTTAAGAACTACTTACACCCAGAGAAAGAAGGAGAAGAAAGAGGACCACACAAATAACTGTGAACAAGCTACAAAGGAACCAAGGCGTGCTAAGAGTCACTTTTTTCAAAATTTTCTAGATGATGTTTGCTGAGAACACAACTGGCACAAACCCCATCTCTGCATGAAATGAGAGGAAGACCAATCACTATATTTTTGTTACATAGTTGTTGCAATGAGAGATAGTTTATATGACCAAACCATGCATGCCAGTGTTTTCTCAAGTCCTCACTATGAGCAAGAAAAACTGATGAAAAATATGATGACCCAAAGTTTTCAGATTTATACAACCTAGTAATATCATCAACAATTCTAGTCGATAGGACATGCTTAGGATATTTTAAATCCTTGATTACAACTTTGTGAGATGAAAACTCTAGTTTTTTACCTTCACATGAATGGTGATCTGATATATTGATAGAAGGTTATAAGAAATACATGGAACACATAATACATCATTTAAATGACCATTATCTACCTGAATTGTTCCATACCCTACAACAATAAGAGATCTATCATCACCAACAAATATTTGTGTGGTGTTACATTTATTGAGAGAAGAAAAAATGGCTTTATTTTTAGCCATGTGATAAGATGCTTCAAAAGCAACAAGCCACTTACCAAAAGAAGAAGTAGATGTTGCATTGAAGGAGAAACCAGAAGAAGAAAGTGCATGTCCATGATAAGAAGAGTTAGAAGAAGAAGAATCAAGATCGATGCTGTTATTCTTCATCACTACTTCTAAGGCCTCCATATTTTTAAAACATTTAGACTTTAGATGACCATCTTTCCCACAAAAATTGAAATGCCTATCAATATTCTTACCTTTGTTTTTGGTCCTGTGTCATCATTATGAGTAGAAACTTACTGAGAGGTTTTGGGACCCTTATTTTTCTTATTTGTGAGGATGTTGCTTCTTTGGATGCTTAGTTTTTTCTTACTTGTAGGCCACTAAATATTTTTTATATGTACCTAAAATTTTGATCACTCTAAGATGCAAGAGCTTATCTTTCTCTCATAGAATCACAAAAAGACTCAAGAGTGGGATCTTGATAAGAATTCCCTAGATTCTCTCTAGTGGCATAAAAGGTAGATACAAAGACGAAATATGCACCACCAATATTAGCAATAATAACATATATGTATCATTCATCCTTCATATCTATTTTTCATTCTTTAAGTAAAAGTATAAGTGTTTTGAACTTAGATAAATAATCTTCAATGCAAGGGAAATCATTGATATTTAAGGTCATTAACTGATTTTTAAGTTGGTGGGATCGAATCACATTGTATTTACCAAATAAAAATTTTGTTGGGTTATTAATTCCTTGAAGTTGAAACTGTAAATCAAGAGATATGGACTTTCCAATTAATCCACATGCTTTGTCATTTTTAATATCCTATTTGGATTTATTTTTGGCAACAATGGAGGCTTGCTCTTTTCTCAAGGTAATCCGATACAATCCTTTACTTCTTAGTACATCCTCCATATGGGATTTTCATGAGAAGTAGTTGATATTGGTAATAAAACTATCACTTGGAGTAACCATAATAAAATGTGTAGGTAATATGGATTCAAAAGTTGAAACTGATTGTCTAGATGGAAATCCCTCGAAAAAATAGTTGTTTTAAAAATACAACACTGAAAATGGACTTTGGGTGTGAAATTTATTCCGTTTTAAAAAAAGCCATAAACATTAAACAAAGTGCCATGTGGTAGGTAGACTTTGACCCACATGGTGATGGATACACAATGAGGTGGCTGAGTAAAAAAAATATTCCCCTCTTTCTCTAACTTTGTCTATAAGCTAACTTTTACAAATAGGTTACTTACAAAGTGACCCACTTTGATAAAATAAGTGAGAATAACTTTTACAATGAAGTTACTTTATAACTTAAAGTTGCATGAAAAAAGTAACCTTAAAAAATATTAAAGTTACTTTATAGTGATTCACTTTGTAACTTAAGTGAAATGCTCTTTACAATATATGTTGTGTAGTGGTATTGTCAATATCTACCACTTATCATTTTAAGGAGAATTTGTGGTGCATTCGTTTGTTCACTTCTTAGCATGACGGAGGTCATTAGTTCCACTCTCCTCACCTGGAGAACAAGGTAAAATGCCTGGTGTCACATATACTTTGTAGCCTACTGGTGTTGTGTAGTGGTCTTGTCAATATTTTTCACTTCTCCTTTTAAGGTGCAGTTGTGGTGCATTGGTTTGCTCACTTCTTAGCATGGATAAGTTTTTTAGTTCCACTCCCCTCACCCAGAGAATAAGGAGAAATTTCTAGTGTCACATATAAATGATATCCTACTGGTGTTGTGTAGTAGTCTTGTTAGTATATGTCGCTTCTCCTGTTAAGGGGAAGTTTTGGTGCATTGGTTTTCTCATTTCTTAGCATGATTGAGGTCGTTAGTTCCACTCTCCTCACCCAGAGAACAACGCAAAATTCCTACTGTCACACATACACCATAGCCTACTAGTGTTGTGTAGTGGTCTTGTCAATATATGTCACTTATCCTTTTAAGGGGAAATTGTGGTGCATTGGTTTTCTCACTTCTTAGCATGACTAAGGTCATTAGTTATACTCTCCTCACTGGGAGAATAGGGTGAAACATTTAGTGTCACATATACATCGTAGCCTACGGGTTCTAGCTAGTGTTCTTGTCAATATCTATCACTTCTTCTTTTAAGGGGAAATTGTGGTGCATTGGTTTGCTCACTGCTTAGCATGATTGAGTTCGTTAGTTCCACTCCACTTCACTCCACTTTACAATAAATTTATGAGAAAAATCAAGTTTGCAACAATTTTTTGAGAAAGTAACTTAAAAATAGAGAGGCTTTTACCCAAGTGAACTACTGTAAAATATATATCAAATATAATGAAGGAGAAGGGGTTCTTTTTCTTTTATTTTTCTTTTTTTTCCCTCAAAATGCATGCTTTCCCCCAAAACCCTTGTTTTTACCTACAAAAAAGTTCAACATGGTCTCACGCAAAAAAATTTGAAAAAATAAAATCTGAATCCCAACAATAATGGGGTTATATTTCAACTAGATTACCCGAAAAATGGAAATTTCTCTATGTTTTTGATTTGCTAAGCTTGCATAAACTGCAGAGTAAAGAAAACATGCAAAAAAGAAAATGTGTTACACTATGTTTCTAATTTTTTGAGATTGCATAGAGTGGATAGAAAAGAGAATATGTAGATCTGAAAGAGTAGAAAACCAAGAAAAAAAACAGAAAACCAAAATATCAACTCTGTAAAAAAAAAATGGCATATTCCATGTTTATAGCTCCATATTTGACAAAAATGGTCATATATTGGGTAAATGAAAACATTTTCGAGTAAAAAAAAAAAAAAAATCCAACTAAAAGAAGCACTCTAGACACAGTAGAATGGTCTGCTCAGCCTCGGAATATGGTAACACATGTTCAATATCTCGATCAACAATGGGAGAGGGACTTCAAATGGGCTATGATACCATGTTCAAAAATAAGGGCATTCTCACACAAGACGAACACCTTCATTAACCACTCACACAACCATATAAAAAATCATAACACCAGTGTTTTTACATGGTTAAAACCCTTGAAGAGGGAAACAGTCCACAGCCCCAGCCAACTTGACCACTTGAAGCAATATATTAATACAAAAGAAAAATATTTGACAAGATATTTCCTCACAATCAATCATCAAAAAATGACCCTCTGTGCTCTTCAAATAAATATCATGGACCAATCAGATGCTAAGCCACAGATCAATATAGTCGTTGACATCGAGGAGAATATGAGTCATCGACTCTATGTCTATAACATATCATGACCATTTGATTTCATAACTTACAAATGCATACTTACAAAACACACTTTTACCTAAAGACATATTAGACCAAGTTAATCTTAACTAACTCCTAAGTGACTAAATATCCTAACACAAATGATAAATGTCAATTTTCTTATCTATGTATTTATTTTCAAACCTTTTTTAAGAAGTAGGTTTTACACATCTTTACTACTTATTCCATTTGTTATTCATATAAAACAAAATTCGATCTAGAGTCAATCTTAACCAATTGTGATATGGCGATATAGTGCATTGAACCCAGAACAACTTAGACCCAGGAGAAACAAATCCAAGGAGTTTGCTAAATTACTTTGCATGGTTCAATTTGTGAGAAAGTGGGATCAACCTACTTTTCAAGGTATTTCTCCATTCTTAGCCATGATGTTCAAGCTGGAGTTTCATCGATTCAAATGCTATAATCCGCTTTATTTCTCATGGGCCATAGCTAATGTGAAAAATAAGGGGTTTCAAAGAGTGAAATAGCTCTAGTGGAATAAACCGATTGTGCCATATTTGTTCTTTTGTATCCGTAGGTCACGGAGAATTGGAGATAGTATTGATTCCCCTCATGCTTGACAACCCGGTTATGCAACACCCTCTGCTTACTCATTCTATTCAATACAAATTATATAAAAAAATGCCTTTTGGTGCTAGATTATATCATATTAAAACCCTCTATCAAAAACCTTTTTTTAAACTTTTTGAATATAAATTTTTTTCTGAAGGGTTTTACTTGAATTTCAAATTTTTTAAGCATTGAGAAAATAATTTGAAAAAATAATACATAACAAATAAATATACTAGTAAGAGAAAAAAAAAAACATGAGGGGATTTTGAATATTAATTCCATGAAATGAAACCCTCAATTGATAAAATAAATACCTCAAAATCCAAAAACCCCATTGTGGTGATCTCCTTTAACATGGTTTTGAAATGGTCGTTTGCAGTGATCTCTATTACATTTTTTAAATGGCTTGTTGTAGTGGTCTCTTGTATGGTTGTGTTATGGGACAATTTCCTTCTTCCTGGCATCTCCTCTCTTCTTATATCCTCCATATCTAAGTCAATAAACTAGGAAAATGAGAGATAGAAGTATCATTTTAGGGATTTTGTCATTTTTATGAGCTCATATAAACATAACTATTGATGTAATTACAACCTTGGATATGCCCCATCAAGATAAAATAGTTACTTATAGTAGGGATAATTAATATAGAGAAAATCAATTAATCCACCAATAAGTAATTAGTATGGAGCCGTCAAATGGGTCTAGCAAGGGCAATTGCAAGGAGGAGTGTTATTTTCCCCACCCATGATTAATTCTACAAGTGACATGTTAAGCTATTAATAAGTATATTGTTTTATTGGCCTTGAGACTTGAATAATTTGATTTACCTTAGGTATCATCCTTTGAATAAAGGTAAGTGCTTAGGAGGTTTCGTTGAGATATATATTTCATGGAGAAAAAAAGTGATTAGTGTGGGGTGATTAATTTGGTTAATTAATATCTAATTAATTAGTATTAATTGATTAATACAAGATTCTTATAGGGAAAGGGGTGAGGGGTTATGTTATATTAGTATGGGGTTAATCTATATTAGTAAGTGGTTAGGAATTATATTATGGTTATATAAGGGGTTATATTATTACAAGGATAAGGGTTATATTATTACGAGGTTAGGGGTTATATTAGAATAAGGTTAGGGGTTATATAAGTACAATGCTACATGTTAAGCTTGTTTTAGTATGGGATTAGTAGTTATATTAATATAAGGGTTCATGGTTATAAGTTAAAAAGTATATTAGTGTGAAATTCGGGGTTATCTTAATATAGGAGTTAAGGGTCATATCAATATAGATATTATATTAGGGATTAATATATTACAGTTGCGGATTATCTTATAGGTTATAGATTAAGAGGTAGAGGTTATATTAGTAAGGATTTAGGGGAAAAATTCAATGTTAGAGGTTATAATAGGGGTTATGGATTATATTAGTATGGATTAATGATTTAATATTAGTATGGGGTTTAGGATATATTAGTATGGGGAAATATATAAGGTTTTATATTGGGGTTAGGGGTTATATAGGGGTTAGTAGCATATTGGTATGAAGTATAGAGGTTAGATTTTATGTTAGGAGTTATGAATTAAGAGGGATGGAATAAATATGATAATTAATGGTTAAACGATTACAATATAGAAAATGATGTCACTTTACAGAATATTGATACCATTCAAAATATTGTCACATCCAAATTTAATGAGAAATTATGGTGCAATGAAGAAATAGAGGATAAGATAAAATTAAGATACTATAATATGTCATTAACACCAATCTAGAAGATCAAAAGTATAATTATCTAGCTTAAAGAAGAAAATCAACATTGCTAAAATAACAATGAAGTGTCAAGAGCTCCATGGTGAAACATTGCATTAGAAAAATCCTAAAATGTCATAGCATGAAATAACTTGTCATGTTTGTGATACTAAGAAGGTGGACAATGAAAATAATTTTCTCTTAGAATTCCCTGTTTATACTGAAATTAGAGCTCAATTTCAAAATATTTGCAATATTGATGATCTACATCATCTATTAAGGAACCAAAACCATGGATATTTAGGAAAGCTTGTCTCTAATCTCTTTGATCATACAAACAAAATGTTAAAAAAATCAAATTGATTTCTTATAATTTTTCTTAAAGGTACAATATAAAAAATTCGGTCTCAATGGATGGTAAAAATCAACATCATCATCATGATATTAAATGATGGGGTTACATATGGGTTACAAGTTAAGGGTTAAGGGTTATATTAGGGGATAAGGGATAAGGGTTATACTAGTATAAGGGTCAAGGGTTATATTAGATGTCATGAACCATATTAAGGGTAATGATTTATATTAATGGTTATGAGTTAAGGTGTGGGGTCTATATTAGATTTTATATATAGGTATTATATTAGTATAGGGGTTAGATTCTATATTATTATAAGGATTAAAGGATATATTAGTATATAGGTTAGGATTAACATATTTATAGGGATAATTATATTATAGGTTATAGCTTAAAATGTAGGGTTCATATTAGGGGTTAAGGGTTAGATTAGGGGTTAGGTATTATATTAGTATGTGATTAGGGATTATGACCTATATTAATATGGAATTATGAATTAGGGTTTAAATTAATACAAAGTTATGGGCTTGAAGTTATTTAAATATAGGGATGGCAGGTTATGTTAGTGTGGGTTTAGGGGTTGTATAACCAAAAAGTTGTGGTTTAATGGTTATATTAGTATGAACTTACTAGTTATAGTAGTAGAAGGTTCAAGGGTTACATCATATATAAAGGGTTAAGGATTAATATATTATGGATTACAAGATATATTTGTATGGGGAAAGGGATTATGTTCAATATTGGAGGTGAATATATTATGGGTTAGGAGTTATATTAAGGGTTAAAAGAGATTTTATGTTATAGGTTATAGGTTAATGGGTATTGGTTATCTTAGGGTTTAATGATTATATTAAAATGGGGTTAGGGGATAGGGGTTATATTAGTACAAGATGAGGGTTTATATAAAGAGGTTAGAAATTATATTAGGGGTTATGGGTAAAATTAGTATGGTATTAAAAACTAATCTTCAAAAGATATCATGCTCCCTTGAATTTTTCTGGATTTTGGAGAGTAATGAAAGAGGAGCTAGTGGGTAATTACTTTGATCCACCTGAATTCTTGTTGTGGGATTCTCTCTTTATCTCACAAAATTAAGCTCTTAAGAAATGGGAGGAAAGGATCGACAATTCCTGAAAAATACTATGTAAAGAAACAACCTCAATTGCCAAGTTTTATGTGGAGTTGAATTTAAATGATGGAACTCCTAATCCTATAGATATATAAATTGGGAGATCAGTCTACCAACAAAAAATCGAATACATCCAAATCCCTTATAAGTGCAACATATATAGGAAATATGGACACATAAAAATGAAATGCCCTAAAATATATGTTGATGATGGGGATATTCTAGAGGAGGCAAAGGAAGAACCTAGGGTTTCCATGAAAAGAAATGTTGAAGTAGTAAATAGACCTTAAATGAAAAAAGGAAAAGGATAATGATCAATGAGGGAGGTGATGTGATCTAGATTATTTTTGGCACGAAATGAGAGCGGAGATATAATAAGGAAATGCACAGGGATATCGCGTATATCCAATAATATAACAGAAATGTAGAAAATATGCAACCATAAACACAGATATACAGTAATACATTATTTCTATTAATGAAATAAATGTACAAAGACTGTAAAAATAAAGAGTAAAAGACTCGCTAGAATGGTGGTAGCTTATCTCTGAGAAGAGATGTGACGGCTACTCGCATTCACATGAATATGATTACAATGAGGCCTTGAAGGCCATTTTACAATAAATAGGAATGCCAAAAACCCTAGACATCCAAACACCTAACCCTAGGAGATGAAGCGCCAAAAGTCATGTGGGCCCCATTTGGGTAAGTTGGTACATCAACTTCCTGGGGTCATAACTTTTTCATACGATCTCCGTTTTAGGTGTATGATAGCTCATTGGAAAGGTATTGTCAAGGAGATTCATTTTGGGGGATCAATAATTCTTTTGTTTATCATTGAGAACCTCGATCTCGAAAAAATTTCATTTGGGCCCTCAAAATGGCCCCGAAAGTTAAAAACTACTAAAAATAGTAAATTGCCAAATTTGCCAGAAAATTGTTTTGAGCCAATCGAAAAAGGTGGGTGGCCACCGATATCCACCTGGTTCAATCCTCCCTCCTTAGGAAGCAATGATCTCCATTGCATTGCGTTCTCAGGGGAGAGGGAAAATCATTTGTTGAATCTACATCTTGGTGAGCTACTTGCCTTACTAGAGACGTCGCGCTGCTCAGTTTGTGGAAGTATGTCACTAACCTGTTGAGGCTAAGGCTGTTCAACAAGTCGGGCTACATGAGAGGACGGTGTGCAAAAGGAATCTTTTCACTTTTCTGCAACCTTGTCAACCTACTTCTGTTGGATAGAAGGTGCTTGGGGCAAGGCTGTAGTGGTTGCAGTGTCCTTTTGTTCTCGTTTTGAACAAATTGTGAAGAAGCTAAATTTTGCAGTATGAGATACTACCTTGCGACACTTTTTAGGTGGAACAATAATTGGAACTACCTCTAGTATTCTGTAGAGATGACCCCCCAAAGTAACAATGACACTACGAGGTCGAGACTCATAAACAACATGGTGTCTCCACATATATGGTTGGCCCAAGAGGACATCACAGACATCCAGTGGGGCAACATCACATAATACCTCATCCTTGAAGGGTTGGATGCTGTATGAGAATCAACACTCTTGGCTGACACGGAGATATCATCCTTGCCAAAGCCACCCAATGTTGTATGGCCGCGAGTGTGGTGTTGTCAACAATCCCAACTGTTTGACAACCTCTGCTGAGATGAGATTTTTCTGGCTTCCTCTATCAATAATAAAATGCAGCGAGGTCCCCTTCACCCACATCTATGAATGAAAAAGGCACTCCCCCTCTTCAGGATCTATTGGTTCTTCTGGTTGAATTGTTGTGGTCGTGACAATAGCAGTGGGGTCTGCGTCAATGATCTGTCCTTTACCAGTATTTTCATAATCAGATTATGAGTCAAGGTTTGACTCCTTGTCTTTGATCTCAGCCACCAATGACTGTTTTGAGAAACATTCATCGGTGTTGTGTCAGGGGCTTTTGTGGAAATCACACCATTTTTCGGTGTCCTTCTTTGTCTTCACGTGACCCTTCTTTTCCTGCGTCTTGGACTGGTTTTCGGGAGACTGTTTGTTAGGGCCATCTTTGTCATACTTTGGTTTTTGCGGATTTGCAGACCCAAATTCCCATTTTTTCTGGTGCTTAAATGTGTGCTCAATTTTAATAGCATATCAATAAGCATCACTGATGATGAGATGTCCAGAAAATTCATTTCAATCTAGATGTATCTGTGTAGAGCCCCATGGTATTTCAAAACCAAATGTTGCTCGAAGTCTTTGATACCCATCTTGGTGCGCAAGGTATGGAAGGTATTGGTGAACTCCAGAACTGCTTGGCCCCTCTCTTTTCGCAGTGTGTTCCATCTCATGTATTGGTCCTCATAGTTTCCAACAGGGTAATAATGTTCCTTTACCTCATCCACAAAACAATCCCAAGTGGGATCGGCCCCATATATTCCAAACTCCTCTGTTGAACTTTGCTCCCAGTAAGTTTCCCACCAATGTTTGACATGAGGGAGATATTTAAGGAGTGCGAAGGTGATATTTTCTTTGTCGAAAAAATTGTGAACAGAGAAATAACCTTCTAGCAGAGTTAACCATTTTTCTAGGGCTTCTGCATCTATCTGTCCTTCAAATACAGGAATATCAAAATTAACTTGTACCTTGAAAGGCGAGGTGCCTCCAAAGTGATCACTTGATGAATATGTGATTGATGCTATCGGTAGGTGTTTAAGGATGTGGGAAAAATTCTCCATCATTTCGTCCCTCTGTTGCGTGAGAGCTTGCTCAAGCAACAAATTGATAGGATCATCTGCTTCGTCGTTTTTATTTTCTTCTGCCATTGAGGGTTTCTTGGGCATGCGAGAGTGATTGTCTTCAAGAGATATAAGCTCTAGACCCAACTTTCTATACTCGTACCTCGTCGGGGACATGCACTGAAAAAACGATCAAGAGCAACCTGCTCTGATACCACTGATTCGGATTATTTTCGGAAGGAAATGAGAGCGAAGATATAATAAGGAAATGCACAGAGATATCATGTATATCCAATAATAGAACAAAAATGTATCATAGATGAAACCATAAACATAGATATATAGTAATACATAATTTCTATCAATGAAAGAAATGTACAGAGACTATAAAAATATAGAGTGAAAGACTCGCTAGAATGGTGGCAGCTTATCTCTGAGAAGAGATGTGGCGGCTACTCGCATTCGCAAGAAGATTATTACAATGAGGCTCTGAAGGCCTTTTTACAATAAACAGGAATGCCAAAAACCCTAGACATCCAAAAACCTAACCTTAGGAGATGAAGCGCCAAAAGTCATGTGGGCCCCATTTGGGTAAGTTGGTAAATCAACTTCCCGGGGTCGTAACTTTTGCATACGATCTCTGTTTTAGGCGTATGATAGATCATTGGAAAGGTATCATCGAGGAGCTTAATTTTGGGAGAT
Source organism: Picea glauca (assembly GCA_000966675.3). NCBI lineage: Eukaryota > Viridiplantae > Streptophyta > Pinopsida > Pinales > Pinaceae > Picea > Picea glauca. Next base: position 11,962 of record JZKD02S2216838.1, on the reverse strand, counting down.
CAATTATTCCTTTGGCTATCATTGAGAACCTTGATCTCGAAAAACCTTCATTTGGGCCCTCAAAATGGCCCCTAAAGTAAAAAATTGCTAAAAATAGTAAATTGCCAAATTTGCTAGAGAACTGTTTTGAGCCAGTCGAAAAAGGTGGGTGGCCACCAATATCCACCTGGATCATGATGGGAACTCCATTGAATCCATAATTTATTTATTTTTTCATCAAATAGTTCCATTGTGCTAGTGAAAGGAAAATTCTCTTGAAACATTTAGAGGGGTTCTTTGTTGAACAATAGGTGAATATGGTGTTTAAGTGCATTGAGGGGGAGAAACAATTTACCCAACAAAATAAAAATAGGAATAATTTGTTGATAAAACACAACTAAAAAAAAAGATCAAAGAAAGTTCTTGCACCTAAGAAGTGAAAGCAAGTTGAATGTTCTAAGGTCTTAGAGGGAAACAAGTCAGAATATGACCCAGATAGTCTCAAAACTATGGGATCTAGGGAAAAGGACTAGGATGGAACTAACCAAAGTCCAACTATTGAATTTCTAAGACATTGAGAGGGGTTTGTTGAAATCCTCTTACTCCAATACTAGGTATCTTGTTATCTAGTGATTCCCTTACTGTAAATCATATTAGAAGCTCGCAAAACAAAAATAAACTATTGGAATATTCAACTCAATAAAGATTGCGGAAGAAATACTGGAAACCAAATCATGCACACATAAATACCAATATCTTTGGGTAGAGACCCATAGAAAAACCCCGGAGGAAAAACCGGTGTTGAGATGATTTTATTATCATAAAATCAAGGCTCTCATAACAGGGATAATGGCCCACTAAGAGAAATACAACTACAAAATAACTTGGAAAAGTCTGGTATGTTTCAAGGTGTATGCACATTTCCTTAATCAAACCCACATATATGTGTTTGTCTCCATTGAGACCCACGTACATGCATGCAAATATTGTACGATGAACTCTATATGGCACAAACCATTCCTATGACTTCGCTCGGTTGAAACCCACTTGCGGTTGCCTATGTTCTCTCTTCTCCTTGACCTGATCTATAGATGGAATTCCTTCTCCACCTATCCAATATCTCTTTGAATCACAATCGTTCATGATACAATCCTCTGAGAAAAATTCCTTCTCTTCTCTGATCATTCTATCAAGTGTCTTTTCCTTTACCCTAGCTTTTCTTTTATAATATTGATTTATAACCTAAACCTAATCTCTAAAGTGATTGACGGTTGAAATTACTTCTCACCTAACTTGAGATCAATGGATAATATTAAATGCTAACTTTTAACATTTCCTTAAATAACTCAATCAATCAATCATTTAATTAATTAAAGCACTTTACTTTAATAATTCCTTTAAGTAATGTAAAGTTACCAAGGTAGAAGGCTTTGGACGATTTCCACACATCTAGACACTTAGACCTATGTGGAAATACATGTCCAATGTTACCAAACATCAACACTCCCTCTTAGTGAGGAAGGTATTTTTCACCACTCCAATTTTATCTCTGAAGAACATAAACTTCCCTTTAACCAAGGGTTTTTTCATATTATTTCTTACCTGTTCATCTATGGAAATATACTAAAGCTTCACTACTCCCTTATGGATCCTATTCTAAATGAAGTAATATATGATATTTATATGCTTGGACCTGTCATGGAATACTGGATTCTCTTAGAGTTTGATACAACTCCGATTATCAATGTATATCATTGTAGGCTCCAACTCCTAATCAAATAAACCAATCAGCAAATTTGCGAAGCCAAATGGCTTCACAACTAGCCATACTCACTACCATAGACTATGCCTCTGTTGAATTGAGTGCTACCGAATTATGCTTCTTGTTGAACCAAGTAATAATTGTTAATCCCAAGATGAGGTAGCACCTTAAGGTTCTCTTTCTATCTACTGCATGTTGAAATGGACACTTGACACTAAGAATGGGGGGGGGGTGAATCGGTGTCACAAAACTTTGGACAATTTTCCACTTTTCATAAATTAACTGAACAATATATATTTATTTCATTTTATCAACCAATATATAAAAGAATAAATACTTTATTTATTCTTTTATTTATTTAACTTGAATGAATACATAAGATAAATCTTTAAATTTCATCTTTAAACAATTATGAAAGACCCACCTCTTTATTACAAGATCCAGCTTGTAGTTCTCAGATCCAACTGAGAAATGAGGAATCCAATCCTCATAACAAGTCCCAACTTGTTGATCTCATATCCAACTGAGATGTGAGGAATCCAATCCTCATACAAGACCCAACTTGTAAACAAGCACCAACCTAATAGAATGAGCCTTCATTCAATCCATTATATATAAATATATATACTTCAAAAAATTCAAATACACTTCTTCTCACCATTATTTCTTGTTTATATAGTCTTCCAACTGGTGTGAGTTTGAATCCTTGTGTCTTTTGATATTTGAACCATTGTACCTTTCATTTAAATGATAATATTTAAACTTTAAATAATATCTTTTTTCCTTTTATCCTTTATTCATAATGCTCATGATTTAACTCTCTTAATCATGACTGTGTGTCGGTTATTTTCTCTTCATGAGTTGATCACAGACATGTATTGACTCATTATATCATTCTCCTGCTTCTTCTATGTCCTCAATTCATCAAGATATCATATTTGATCTTTCACCTATTCTCTATATTGTTATGGTGTTAATTCTCTGTCGAATTACAAAGATGAAATATGTATGAGGTGCTTCCTTCAAACCATTTTCATATGACCATAGGTGCAAAACCATGGGCTCATTGTCTAAGTGGTGTTCCCAACACCGTCTCTTCTTTTTCTCTTTGTTTCTTTATTCCATACAACTACAGGCAGTGACCAGGTGCTAGTCCAAGCGAGTGCTTGATCACTTATCAAAATCAAAGGTCACATTTTAATATCCCGAAGATATGGATGTTTGTTGGTACTTTGGTACTTTTTCCTTCATGACTTCCATCCTCTATAATCTTTCAAATCTCCCAAAGAATATTTCTCCGAAGTAGATCGGACAGTCAATATATTATTTGCACGATCAATGATTCTTGTTCACTTCAGAACTTCTTCTATTCGTGGCTCCTAAACTTTGGAGTAACAATTCCTCCGCAGCGATTACCTACCAAATAAGTCATACAACAATGGTGACTTCTTGTTGTCAGTTAACAACTACACTTATGATGTCCTTCCACTGTACTTGATCAACAGTTGAGAACGCTTCTGAATTATATCAACGATAGGCATTAACTTCTACCTTCGGTGCTTCGGGTGATTTTTTATGTTAGAAATTGGTTTCCCCTGAATTACATATTCCCGAGGTGATGTATCTTGCTGATGTCACTTATGACTTGGAACTGGCTGAGTGGTTGCCACGTGTCACTTATATTCGTGACTTATGCATACCTGAAATGCCAACTGCACTTTGACACTTGACATCATCTGATTGCACCCTGTGTCCTTGCTGACATGGATCTCCTCGTGTGGCACATGTTCTTCTCCTAGATCTAACAGTTTTCCTAAATCCAAAAATGTATCTCAGATCGACGACTGAGAGCGACTTCGAAACTTTGGCCTTCAGGTGAACTCATATGTTCTGAGTCTTTTTTCGCCGAAGTGGTCAGCGTCGAAGTTGACCACACTCGTCCTTGGTGTGATCTGAATAGATCAACGGTTGGCAGGATTTCCCTGCTCTTCCTCTGATCCGATGGTTGACGAAAGTTCATGACTTTAGAACTTTGGTTAACTTCACCTTTCTTACTTCTTGTTTTACCCAAAGTGAGATTACCCAAAGTTTAACCTCCTCACAACTTTTAACTCGAAATGAATGTCGCGCATTGATTTTGATCTTAGATAGATGGCTCAATCTGTATGCAATACTGCTTTTCCTTGGTTTAAATCCAATGGCTCTTCTTTTTCCCAAAAAGTTACCTATGATCGGATGGCTCACATTTACTTTGGAACTTCGGCTTCGGCTAAAATTCCTTCATGCACATTTCCTTCGGTCGAATTTACCTGAAGTGGTCAATGTCGAGATGACCATGCATATGTCACTTCCATGATCTATGGTCCATGAATTACTCTGTCCTTCCACTCAAATTGATCCAACGGTCAAGAATGCTCTCGGAGTATATCAATGATCAAGGATGATTGTGGGGTCCTCACTAGCACAACTTTTAAAAATCTTGTCGAGTTCCACAATGGAAACTGCTCATTTGGTAGTGGAACTGATACCAACCATATATCTATTGGTGGGTGATGATCGACAGTCTAGACGAATTGTGGGATTGAAATTAACATGTTGTTTAATTCTCTCTTCACGCTCCGCAATCAATCCATGCCCTTGATATTGCACTTTGTGTATCCAACGGTCACGACTTGATATGATCATTTTTTTGGAATGTGCTTTTCCTTCTAATCTTTTATCTCTGCATATTGTATGACATTTGCATTCTCTGTTAACTGTTATATTGTTGACATCAATGACAATTTCATCAATGATAAATCAACAATGAAAATTCATCATAACAACTTATCATCACATCACAATGACATGGACTATTGACATCAATGAAAATATATCAATAACAATATGTCCAACAATCTCCCTCTTTGTCATTGAGTGAAACACACTAACTTCATACACAAACTCCCCCTATGATGATGCTTTTCTCTATGAAGCTTCTGTTGATTAAGGTTGGTTGTCATTGATTTCAACCCTTGAAGAAAGCCCCATATCACAAAGGTTTGGGTAATGGACCCAATATTGTTTGATGTAAATATGAATCATTATTGTTTTTTCATGGTTGATAAGAAGTAAATATGGATGAACTCCAAAGTGGTCCCCTTATGGTGAAAGCCCTCACGGGAAGACTCTTTGTGGAGTAAGAGAACCCATGATTAATTGTGGAATAATGAGATGAAGGAAAGTGAACTTGTCAGGGAAAATATCCTATATGGATAGTTCTTGTCATGTCATTTCTGACGGTATGTGTAACGTCGCATAATTCCTCACGGTCAGAGAGTTATGGCCATGAGAAGTTGGAGACCCCAGGTTTGGGTAATGGACCCAAGTTTGTTTGATGGGTAAAAGTATGAGTTATGATATATTTTCATATAATACTATTCTATATG
>JZKD02S2216816.1:20930-38929 GCA_000966675.3 Picea glauca | reverse complement strand
GAAATCAATAGCATATCATCAAAACCACACAATATCACTGTAAATGAAACAACTCAAATAGCCCACTCCCTGACTCAATCCGGAGTCCAAGGGAGTTCCACCGATGCCTTTGCATTTTCAAGGTCCGAAACCCTGCACACTCAATGAAACTGAGTTAATAGTACCTGTATATAGAAATAGTAAAACATCCTGTCATCAATCATGACGCATCATCATCAAGGTTAAGTGGTTCATCATCATAAGAATCCAGATCACTTGCGAGCAAGTGTCCTCAAAGAATAAGTTTGTCAGTGCGCCAGAGCGGGATGTTACACTTCACCAAACTTGATGTATGTTCTAGCTACCACCATATCTATATGAAAGAAGAAGACATTCCCAAGACTTCATTTCAAAATCATGAGGGTCACTATGAGTTCTTGGTAATTCCCTTTGGACTATGTAATGCTCCCTCCACTTTCCAAAGTCTTATGAATCACATCTTCCATCCTTTTCTATGTCATTTTGTCATAGTTTTCTTTGATGCTATTCTTATCTATAGTAAAAATTGGACATCCCATATTGCCCATGTGGATCAAGTTCTCAATCTACTCTCTCACCAACAACTTTTTCTCAAACAATCTAAATGTTCCTTTAGAGCCTTGGAAGTGGAGTACCTCAGTCATATTTTTGGAAAGGATGTGTATGGGTGGTTCAAAAGAAAATTGAATCTATGCAATATTGGCCTCCCCATAAAACTCTTAAGATATTTCATTGTTTTTTGGGTTTAACAGGCTATTATCATAAGTTTGTTCAGAATTATGGAAGAATTGTATCTCCTCTCACTTGGACTCCCACTGTTGATCACTCCTTTCAAGACTTGAAACATAGTATGTGCTCAACCCTATCCTAGAACTTCCAGACGTCACACAGACTTTTGTACTGGAATGTGATGCTTCTGGGAAAGGAATTGGGGCCATTTTCATGCAAGATGGAAATCCTTTGGAATTCACTAGAAAAAAACTTTCAGAGAGACATTTGGGCCAATCCATTTATGAAAAGGAAATGTTAGTTATTATGCATGTTGTGGATCGTTGGTGTCCTTATCTATTGGGACAACACTTCCAAATTAAAACTAATCATTAGAGTCTCAAGTATTTTTTGAAACAACAAATTCCATCCTCGGAGCAACAAAAATGGGTGACCAAGCTATTTGGATATGATTATAAGATCATTTTCAGAAAGGGAGAGGAAAATTTAATTGTTGATTCTCTTTCTAGGAAGTATGAAGAAGAAGGGTCCATTTTCTCCCTCTCCTTTATTGTACCCGATTGACTCCAAGTTGTTCATCAGGAATGGCTACAAGACCCAAACCTTTCTATCATGATCCACCAATTGAAAAGAAATTCTATAGCTTTTCCAAGGTACTCTTAGCACAATAAAGAGCTCCGCTACAAAGGCCACATGTATTTGATAAAATAGTCGCAACTTAAATCCACAGTGCTTTATCAGATTCATGCTTCATCCAAAACTATGTTGGAGTTACTTCACACACATCTAGGATTTATTTTTCCTAAGGTTTTCCCTATGTTTATTAGCCATTATTTAGTATCCTATATTTTAGGTAGAATATTCCTCTAGGAGAATATTCTCTTTAGTTCACACTTCAGTTTGATCAGTTGAGTGGAGTCTAGATGCCACATTGGTATTATCACCATCAACATTAGTATCATCACCAACTAATGTGAATTATCCTTGGTAGCATCACCAGACTAGAGAATTACTCATGATTCCCTGATCTCTTCCTCACTTCACTATATTTTAGTCATTTAACTGGAGACTGATAGACTAGTTAACTCATCTAGGTGGCAATTCACTCTCGTAACTGCTCGAGAGACTAGACTAGGTGGCAGTTTACTCCCGTAACTGTTGGTGTGTGTCCAGATCACTCTAGACCACCAATATGGAGTATTGGCTTCTCCTTCAGTGCGCATTGGTTGAGTTATACAGAGTATATCATGTGTAAATTATCATTTATTATTTTGGTTAATGAGAATTATTCCATTCTTTCTCTGTTGCTTCTCTTCTTTTATATTTTCTCTGCAACTATGTATGTAAATTCCAAGATATATCTATATTGTGCAGGTTGAACTCATTTACATGGTATTGGAGATGACATACTTCTAGGGAAAAGACACACCAAATTATTTTTGTAGGCACCGAAGGTTGAAGACAACAGAAAAATGGAATTTCCAAAAGAATTCATTCTTACACATTACAATTTCTTTGCATGGAAGGAGGAGATGATAATGCATATTTGAAGTAGAGGATTTTACAGGTTAACCATGAACATAGAGGAAGAACCAGCATCATCCATATAAAATCCAAGTATCTAAATTGAATGGATGAGAAAAAAATGGAATTGCTCACATTGGATCCAAAAACCTTCAACAATCTCCAAGATTTCTTTACCAAATATAAGGATTTGTTGTGGAAACTCAAGGATTTCAGGGTTGATAAATCTAAGGAGGATAAAAAATGGTTCTCACCATTCTCTCCAAACATGATTTAGAATACTCAATGTTTTTATCCACATTTCATTAATTTAGATTCGCCTCTAGAGCCACTTGGAAGATGCCCTTTCTTGAAGAATTTATCGAATCTCTGACACAAGAGCAGAACAAGCTCATAAACATGGGAAAAATCAAAGGCTCAAAGGAACATGCACTTACCGTGCAAGATGGAAGTGGTCATCAATATCATAAATATAAATATAAATACAAAAGTAAATCACATGCAAATCCAAATAAGGAAGGGTACTCAAAACCCTTCAACCGTGCCTTCGGATCCAAAGGTGGAAAGGGAAGAAAAGGGGAGAAATGAAGTTAATTCCATAAAGGATTCCATCCAGAATCTGCATGTATGTAGAAATAGATAGATCCAATGGCCCAAATACTTCATCAAAACAACCTTAGATATCACATCCCCGAGGGTGCCAAGAAGAGGAAGACAAAAGATTAGAATCCCAAGAAAGGAAATTCTAGCCATACTTTGATTGCCATCAACTCCTCTCTCGATGCTTGGATCATATATTTAGGTCCATCATACCACATGGCTACCAAAAAAGAATTATATTCCTCATTTAATTCATACAAAGGTCCTCCTATTCTGATGGGGAACAACTCTCCAGTTGAGGTCACCGACAAAGGAAAAATTGAACTCACAAACATAAGATTTGAGAACATGTTGCACATTCCCAAACTTTTCATCAATCTTATCTACATGTATAAAATGAAAAATATGGCACCAAAAAGAGAGTCATATTCACACTGGATGCATTGGATGTTTATGACATGCAAACCAATTACATGGTTGCTACCGGTGAGGTAAATCATCAATCTAGACTCTACACATTTTCTGAATTTATAGAACCAGATTCTACATTATTGCTTGCCCATGCTAATTAAAGTAGTAGGATTTGGCATGAAATGCATGGGAATTTAAATTTTAGATATATGAAACACCTTAGAAAGAAGGGAATGGTTGATGGTCTACCAGACATCCACTTATCCAAAGGAATTTGTGAGGGACGTATTCTTGGAAAACACCCTCAAGAGAAATTTGACAAAGGAAATCCTCAAAAGGATTACTCTCCTTTAGATATGATCAATAGTGACCTCATGGGCCATTTTACACATCAATCAATCAATAAAGAAAGGTACATGATCATTTTTGTTGATGATTTCTCATGCTTCACATGGATTTACTTTCTTAGGAAAAAATAAGAGGTTGTTCAACACCTCAAATATTTCAAAGCCCTTGTTGAGAAACAGTCACGAAAGAAAATCAAATTCCTCCGAAAAAATAATGGGGGAGAGTATGTCAACCATGAGATAGAAAATAATTTTCATGAGGAAAGGATTAAGTTGCAGCGCATGATTCCCTACACTCTGCAGCAAAATGGATTTCCTGAGAGAAAAAATAGATCTCTGAAAGAGATGGCATCTTGCATGCTACATGCAAATACACTTCCACAGAGATTATGGGATGAAGAACTTAATTGTACAACCTACATACAAAATATATCTCCCAATATATTTGTGAAGGATATGACCCCCTACAAGGCTTGGAGAGGCCTCAAACTAGAAGTGAACCACTTTTGTATTTTCGGTTCACATGCATGGACCATGATTCCCTCTAAGAAGAGGAAGGAACTTGATGCACAAAGAACATAGTGTATATTTGTTAGATACCCTGACAATGTGAAGGGATACAGGCTCATTGATATTTCCTTGGACCAGCTCATCATTGAGTGTAGTGTCCAATTCAAGGAAAGTGTCTCGCATGTACCTTAGTAGCTGCATGTAGACACCTTTGTTTTTCCAAGCATGCACATGCTGACTCTTATTAAAATGAGATTTCTAATTAAGAATATTTATAAGATCGAGATACATAGTCAGTATAGTCAGATGTATATTTAGTGCATGCAGATGTAGATGTAGAGCTACATCCAAGGCCCAAGTGAGCCCAGAATACTCTTCAGGAGGCATGGAATCTTATTGGGGATCCAACTGATACTAGGAGGACTCAATCTGATTTTGAAGAGCCTCCTCTTGCACTCACTTTCACTTAACCATTCCCACCTAGGAATATTTTCTTAGTTCAATCTTCATATCCACAATCTTATGGTGAGGTTGTTGGAAATCCCTTTTGGGAATCTTCCATGTAGGAGGATTACAACTCCCTCCTTGAGAAATGGACTTGGGATATGGTTCCCCTTCCTTCAGGAAGGAAACTTTTCAGGTGCAGATGGGTCTACAGGACCAAGAGCACAGTGGATGGACAAATTAGTAGATACAAATCTAGGCTAGTTTCCAAAGTCTTTCACCGGGTGCATGCCGTTGAATATGATGAGACCTTTGATCTAGTAGTGAATATGGATTCCATATGTTTGGAACTTTCCATTGCAGCATCCAAAGGATATGAATTCCATCATATGGATGTGAAGAATGCATTTCTTCATGGAGATCTCTCTAAGGAGATATATATGGAGCAGCCCTAGAGATATATGTAGGATTCATATTTGGTTTGTTGACTGAAGAATTATCTTTATGGCCTCAAGAAGGCTCTAAGGGAATGGTATGCCAGGATGGACTCCTACCTGTTGTCACAGAAATTTGTACATTGTAAATCAGACCTGAATTTTTACATGCTCAGGACGACCGATTCACTTCTACTCCTATTTATGTATCTTGATTATTTGTTGATTATCGGTTGCTTGACTACAATGATTGTTGCAGTCAAGAGGATTATACATGACAGGTCCTTGATGACAAACATGGGTCCAATACATTTCTTCCTTCGACTTGAGATCATTCGTGATGCATCATGAATCAAACTATCTCAGGCCAAGTATGCATGAGATCTCCTTGAGGGACTTCACATGACAGACTGCAAGTCTGCCCTAACTCCTTTCCTATTAGGAGTTGTACATGAGGATGGAGGGTACACTCCATTGGTTGACAACACAATGTACAAACAACTAGTGTGGAGATTATTATATGTCACACACTCCAGACCATACCTCTCCTATGTAGTTGGAGTAGTCTCAAGGTTCATGTAGGAGACGTCTGAGCTATATTGGAAGGATACAAAGAGTATCCTTTGATATGTACAGGGAAACATCACCTTTAGGATTCACTTTTCAGTAGAATATACATTGGACCTCATCAGGTTCACTGATTCTGACTGGGCTGGTGATAGAATCGATCTCATGTCCACATATGGTTATTCACTCAATATTGGTTTCAGGCCTATTTGTTGGTCGAGCAAGAAGCATGATGCTTTTTCTCTATCTTCAGCCAAGGCATAGTACAAAGGGGTAGTTAACATAAAAATTCAGGCTATGTGGCTACAACATTTTCTCACTGAGTTGGGAATTCAGTTTCATCGATCGATCATCATCTAGTGTGACAACTACAACACTGTGAAGTTCTATAGAGATCCATTTCAGAGGCATCAGACGAAGCACATCGAGATCCACATGCACTACATCCATGACTTAGTACATGAGGGGATCATCGACCCACTGTTTTTTCCTTCAACAAAACATAATGCATACATCTTCACCAAGACCTTCATTGAGCATAAGTTACATTCTATGTGCAGTCGTCTTGGAGTGAAGGGAACTGTTTCCTAGAAACTACCAGTTCTTCTTTTTATATACATTGTGCTTTCAAGGGGGGGTTTCCCATGATATTTTCCCTCTTTCCTCATTTATTTAAATGTATTTTTTTTATTTGGGTACCTAACATGGACTCATTGTCGATACCCATTCTTTATTTTCACCATAGTCATGTTCATAGGGGGTGTTGGAGTTACTTCACACACACCTAGGATTTATTTTTCCTAAGTTCTTCCCTATGTTTAATAGTCATTATTCAATCTCCTATATTTTAGGGAGAATATTCCTCTAGGAGAATATTCTCTTCAATTCACACTTATGTTTGATCAGTGCAGTAGATTCTAGATGCCACATTGGTATTATCACCATGCAACATTTGGATCATCACCAACTAATGTGCATTTTCCTTAGGATCATCCAGACTAGCACATTACTCATGATTCCCTGATCTCCTCCTCACTTCACTCGGTTTTAGTTAGTTAACTTAATACTGATATACTAGTTAACTTAGCTAGGTGGAAGTTCACTCATGTAACTGCCTGAGAGACCAGGCTAGGTGGAAGTTTACTCTCGTAATTGTTGGTATGTGTCCAAATCACTCTAGAACACCACTATGGTGCATTGGCTTCTCCTCCAATGCGCATTGGTTGAGTTATACAGAGTATATCACGTGTAAATTATCATTTATTCTTTTGGTTAATGAGAATTATTCAATTCTTTCTCTCTTTCTTCTATTTTCTTCTATTTTCTCTGCAACTATGTAAGGCAATTCCCAGCTATATATTTTATGTGCAGGTTCATCACATTTGCAAACTAGGCATTCAGGTTTTACCAAAACCTATGAATCAGTCAAATGTTCCTTTTTATGGGATGGTATGAAACAATACATCCATACCTTTGTTGATGAATGTGAGGTTTTTCAACACAACAAGGGAGAAATAGTTAAATCTCTGGGCACACTCCAACCTCTTTCGGTCCCCCATTCTATTTGGAGAGATATTTATATGGATTTCATTGTTGTCTTACCTAAATTGGGAAACAAGTCAATCATCATGGTGTTCGTTGATTTTATTTACAAATATGCTCATTTATGTTCTCTTCAACACCCATTCACCGCATCCATTATGGCTCAAATATTCATGGATAATATATTCAAGCTTCATGGCATGCCTCATTCTATTGTCTCTCATAGAGATCCCACTTTCATCAACAATATTTGTCCAGAATTATTCAAGGTACAAGGCACCCAATTGCATCTCAGCACAGCCTATCATCCACAAATGGATGACCAAACTAAAGTTGTCAACAAGTGTTTGGAAACATATTTGATATGTTTTTCATATGAGAGGAAAGATAAGTGGGCTCATTGGTTACCCCTATCGGAATGGTGTAACAACACATTGTATCATACAACTACTCACATGACTCGTTTTGAAGTAGTATACAACCAAAATCCATCGCCGGTTCTCTCATACATGTTAGGTCTTTCGAAGGTTCAATAGCTTGAAAAAAACCTTACAGTCTAAGAGGCTATTTTCAGTTCCCTCAAAGAAAATTTGTTCATGGATCAGAATCGCATGAAGGAACAAGCAGATCAAGGTCGTTTTGAATGACAATTTGTTGAAGGGGACCAGGTGTTTCTTCGACTACCACTTTATAAGAAAACTTCAATCAAAATTGAAAATTTTCAAAAACTTTCACCCAAATTGTATGGTCCTTATACAGTGCTCAAGCGAGTGGGATTAGTGGCCTACCAGTTATCTCTACCCAGACATTCTAAGCTCCATCTTGTTTTTCATTTCTCTTTCTTAAAGAAGGTGATTGCAACTAAGTGCCAAACTCAAACCAATCTCCCTAAGTTGGATGAAGAAGGTTCCATCTGGTTGTAACCATAATCATTCTTGGAAGAGTGTCATCTCCATCAGTGCACCCTCAATCAAGTGTTAGTATAGTGGAAAGATACAACTCCAGAATACGCCACCTGGGATATGACCACCATTCTACAACAATTTCCTCATATCAAGGCTTGAGGAAAAGGGTTTTCTTCAAGGTGGAGGGAATGTTAGGGACTTAACCTCCCTAACCCATCACATAGGTAGAATAATATATTTTCCATGTAATAAAGGACAATATTAATAAGGAAGAATAATTCAAATGTAAGAAGACCTAATAGAAGCTTATTATTCTAGAAGGATCTTCCTATAGATTGTTATTTTGGGTAGATAGATTTAGTATAAATAGGATTCAAGGGCATGAGAAGTTTTTTCTTGAGAAATATTGTAATAGAGAGATACATTGTTGGAGGTTTCCCCCTCGAAGAGGAAAGTGAACAATGTTTCCTATCAATAAAGGTATTGTTTTGGTGTTGTTGTTTCATATATTGTATTGTTCCACTATTATTCTCTAAAATATTTATGTTTTCATATATTATAATAGATATGGTACCTTTCAAAGATAGAGCAGTGGTTGTGGTAGATTTTCTAAGGGAAATGGAATAGAAAACGGTGAAATTAAAATAGAACTTAAAGGTTTCCCGAGATAGGAAGAAACGTTATGTAGATAAATTCAAAACTCACAAATAATTTAAAGTGGGTGACCAAGTGTTTTTGAAAGTGAAATCTAGGAAGAGTTCACTTAAGTTGGGAAATTGTTCAAAACTAGAAGCATGTTATTGTGGGTCATTTGAAATCCTGGAGAGAATTCGTCATGTTCCATACATGCTTTCACTATCTGTATCCATATGCATTCATAATGTGTTTCATGTATCTTTGCTTAAAAAGTATGTGCTTGATGTTAATCATGTAATTAATTGCAAGAAGGTGACTTCCAAGTTTAGTCAGTTTGCATATTGGACTGGAAAGTCAAGTTGCTCCAGAATCAAGCAATAGGACTGGTAAAGGTCCACTGGACCTGTTATGGTCTTGAGGATGCATCTTGGGAGAATGAAGATGTTATGCACATAGAGTACACATATCTTTTTTGAGACTTTTGAAGTTTGATTGTATGCACTGAGGATAGTGCATAAATAAGGGGAAGGGGAATGTAATAGCCTAGGATGAACCCCAATTTTAAATGTACATATAGGCTGGTGAGTTGTCATCACTAAGTTTTGGGTTATGTTTTTGTTTGTGCACACAAAACGATGGAGTGTGTACCCATTTCATAGTTTTCGTGCACTTGAGGAAGTTTTCGTGCACCTGACTTGAAGTGTGCATTAGACTAGGATTTGTAGCCAGGATATTTTTGGGCCAAAGAACCTTTTTCTATAAATATTTTGAGGTTGGAGTTCCTATGTGGTTTAGTGCGACAAAGTGTTGAGTTTTGCAAGCGCACCAAGGGAGGGCGCAATTCCATTTCATAGCTTTGTGTGCACATGAATAATTGTGTCGTGAGGCTATAAGTCCGGCGGACCTATATTTGTAAAAATATAATGACACTTAGATAATTGATGAAAATATATCAGTGTGCACAGACCAATCAGACAAAAGAGACGGAGAGCTTAAACTCCACTAGAAAAGGAAAAAGGGGCTAAGAGTTAGGAAGAGGGAATACTTTAATAATATTTCCAAAAATATAATTTATTGGATATATATTTATCCTAAGCTCCTAAGGGATGGGAATGAGTCACGAAGTGGATCGAAGCTAGTTCTTAAGGTGAAAAGTTTCTAGTTTTAGTCATGTAAATATATTGTTGGGCCTTCGTGTATTTAAGAGGGATTCACTCATTCCTTCATCAGGTAGACCGAATTTCCTTTGCTAATCATTTGTATCTTTTTGTAACTTTCTTCCATCACATAACCCTATACTTGGGAAGGCTTGTTTTCTATTGAATAAGAGGGTTTTCAAGCCTATGTTCCATTGAAGAGATGGGTTTTCAGGCCCGTGTGTTATTGAAGAGGCGGGTTGTCAACACCATGTACTATTGAAGAGGTGGGTTGTCGGGACCATGTGCTATTGAAGAGGAATTTTGTTAGGCCCATGTGCTATTGAATAAGAGGGTTTTCAGGATCGTAAGAATTCTCTCTAGGTGAGAGAACTATTGGGAATTATTTTCCCAAGGTGCCCAATTGCAACTACAGAGCTCTAAGAATTTTTGCCCGACTTGTTGTTGAAGACCAGGAAGGGAAGTGGGGAAACCGAAGGACTATTGAGAAGGTAAGGGGAACACTTCCTAGGGTGCTATAGGAATGTGGGGAATGAGGGAATGTAGTCAATTTTCTAGAGTTGGGACCTTTATCTCAGTGTTTTGACTATTGATAAACCTTATCCTATATTAAGAATCCTTTTCCTTGGTGTTGGATAGGTGTTTTGGATAAATGTTGGTTAATTTTTGGGATATGTTCCATAATAAGTCAAAGAATAAAAGACAGTTAGAATATGGATGATGCAGGAGCATCGCCAACATCAAGCGAGCCAACACGGAGACAAAGAATAGTTGGGCAAGCGCCATCACAAGTTTTGAAATTTCTCTTGGAGTTGATGCGGGAACATAAATGTGGAAATTTAATGAAGCGCACTTGTATAATGTAAACGGACCTTGAGCGATTCACTCTCATCCTTAGTAGGTAGAAGGCATTTATGGTAGTAAATGTAAAGTAGATAGAATTTAATTCTAGATTAGACAGTTTTAGAGCGCAAGAGGGAAATAGTATATAGACACCCTCATTTGTGTATTGTAACATTATGGAAGAGAAGTAGAGAGTTGTGTAGCAGACTCCATGTACAGAAGTTCTGAATTAATACAAGAAAGCTGTGATTCAGACTCATGGTGTTCATGTATTCTCTGTGTATGCATCTTTGAATGTTATTCTCTTGAATTTTTTTACTCTTTCTGTCATGCAAGTGATTTTATGCTATGTATGAATGATTTCTTGTTGAATGTCTGAAATCTAAGAGGAAAGGGTGATGGAATGAGTTTCAATTGTTTCTCTTTCTGAGTGAGGATTCCTGCAAGGAGTGCAGTTGAATTGTCTGGAAGGAGTGCGTTGACATAGGGCTTAGATAGTTTAACTTTTGTTCTCATTTACGCCGAAGTGCAGTTGGACACAGGAGTCGTGCAAGGAGTGCGCAGGCTGGGCGAAATCTCAGGGTTGTGGACCTGAGTGAAGCATTGAGGGATTGTTGCTCCAGGTGTGCATATAGTCGAAGGATTTCAAATGCTTGGAGGTGGTTGAAGGCTTCCGTAAAGGGTGCGAGAAAAAGGGTTTTCCAGAATACGCAGATTCGTGGAAAATCTCAGGAAGGATAAAGCCTTATAGTTGTTGGAAGGGTCGCACAGAGGTTGTACCTGGAGGTATTAAGAAGGCATCGTAAGTTTGCGCCACAGGTGGATGAGTTCTATTGAAGAAATACCTTGGTCAGTTGTGCAGAGGTTCTCAAAGGAAGAGACGGACAGTCGGAATCCTCTGAGGAGAATTCATGAAATCCCATGAGCCATCAGATCTCACGGAAGAACAAGTGAGTTACCACGAGTACTTCAAAGTGTTCTAAGCTCAGGAGAGGCAGGACCATAGATCTGAGCCACAAGGGCCATCATATTTACACGTACATACGTGCATCGGGGTTTTGTGGGTTGAAGTCTCGTAAACATTGCAACGGGAATCGCGAAATCGCGAAACGCGATATCCTGACGGCTAAGAGAACAGTGTGGGGCCACAGGATTCAATGAGTGGACAGGTGGCATGTCGTTTCGGATATTCGTGGAGTAAAGTCCCGAACTCATTTCATCAAGAATCACGATACCACGAAGTCTGAAATGCCGATGAGGTGAAGCGTTGAAAAGTCAAACTCACGCGTGTATTAGAGTTTCAGCAAATTGGGATTTAGGAGTCGGTAAAAAAAGTTGTTCGACATCACGAGTGTCGAAATTGCAATAAGGAAAACCCCGAAAGGGAAAAGTTAAAGGTCAATTTTGATTGTTGTCAGGTTTCGAGGATTCGAGATACCAACGCTCGACCTACGGATTCACAAAAGTGTGAATTCCGATCTCCTAAGTGCAAAAAGGGGATCCCACGAGGATTGCTATAGGTGTAGATTTCCCAATAGGGAAATAGAGGAACTGGTTAGAGTTCTTCGGGCCATGCAAAAGGAAAGGTCATGTGTTGAAGTGGAACTTCCTACCTGTGGGTTGAGGGCATCGACATCATATATGTTATCAGAGCACATAAAGGTTCTTTGCTTTCTGTAGTAGAGAAAGAAAAGAGGAATTCACCATGCCACCAAGGAGAAGGGATAGGAAAACATTTGATCCACTAGAGGATAGGGAAATGTCGAGAAGAAGAGGTAGGTATATGATAGATCCAGCTATGGAGAGAGAAATGCGTGATCTAAGAGCAAGACTCAAAGACATGGAGATGACACAAATATGCACAGTAATTTCGGGGGATCTTAGTGATTCTGAAAGTGAAATTGAGGCTGAACGAGAAGAAGAAGTTACAGTTGAAGATGCATCAAATGAACGTTTGATCAGAGCTATTGCAAGAATGGGTGCAAGAGAAAATATGGACATTCCAGTTTATGAGGGAAATCTAGATGTAGAGGAGCTTCTAGACTAGATTAGATCTCTAGACACATACTTCGACTATGAGGATGTTGAAGAGGACAAGAAGGTCAAGCATGTTGTCACAAGATTGAAGGGACATGCAGCATTGTGGTGGGATGAACTACAAGCTGACAGACACTGCAAGGGCAAGTAGAAGATCAAGAGCTGAGATACAATGATCACAAATATGAAGGAAAAATTCATCCCCAAAGATTATCAAATTACTCTGTTCAGGAGGATGCAAAACCTGAGACAAAATCTGATGACAGTGAAAGAATACACGGAGGAATTCTATAAACTAAACATAAGGGCAGGTCATCGAAAAAGCGATGATGAAAAAGTTGCCAGATATATGAATGGCCTGAGATACGATATCCATGATGAGATGAGCATGGTAACCATCTGAATGGTGTAAGATGCTTATCAGATGGCTTTGAAAGTGGAGGAAAAGTTGAGTCGAAAACAAGGTCAGAGAGGCCGAGGCAGAAGTCAACCCAAAGGCAAATCAGTTGCCGAGGATAAATATCAGAAGCCCAGAGAAGATTGGAAGAAGCCTCAGACTGGAACTGAGAGAGGTGGAACCTCACAGAGAGGGCAATATTTTGAATAGAAAGGGAAACATACTGAGTAGAGAAGAGATTATGTAGATAACAACACCTTTCCTCATACTAGAGGCAGAGGAAGAGAAAGAGGTGGAGTAATAACCTGCTTCACGTGTGGAAAGAATGGGCACAAGGATTATGAGTGTCCAGATAAAAAGAAAGAAGGAGGAGAAGCTCACATCAATGGGGAATAGAGACAATATGTTGAGGCAGAAGACACTGAAGGCGAAAGATCGTTGATGATGCGAAAATTCCTTTTGACACCAGAGAAGGAGGTGGAGAGTTCATTCCAAAGGACCAGAATTTTTAGGACTGCTTGCAATACCAAGTATAGGGTATGCAAGGTCATTGTGGACAGTGGTAGCATGGATAATCTTGTTTCTACGGAGATGGTAGAAAAGTTGGAGTTGGAGACGAATGATCATCCAAGCCCATACAGAGTTTCGTGGCTACAAAAAAGACAACAGGTAACTGTCACTAAACAATGTTTAGTTGAATTCAAGATAGGAGGATATAATGATAAGATACTATGTGATGTCATTCCTATGGATGTTTGTCATCTATTGCTAGGTAGACCATGTCAATATGACAGAAATGTGATTCATGATGGGAGAATGAACACATACACCCTAGAGAAGAATGGGAGGACTCACATGTTGCTTCCAATTAAGGATAAGGAGGTGAAACCTGAAGTAAGCAACACAGTACTTCTCATGAGTGGGAAGGAACTTCTTATAGAGGTTAAGAGGAAGGAAGAACCACAATTCATTGTGGTCAGGAAACTGAAGATTGTTTTGACCAGCACAAGGGTAGTTGATTTACTAGAGGAGGTTCAAGAACAACTGGAAGAGTTCGCTGACATCGTAGTGGATGAATTACCTCGTTCGTTGCCACTGATCAGAAGTGTGAGTCATTACATTGATCTCATACCAGGAGCCAGTTTACCAAACAAAACCGCATACAAATTGACACTGCAAGAGAATGAAGAAGTTAAAAGGCAAGTCCAGGAGTTGTTGGAAAAAGGCTTGGTCAGGGAAAACTTGAGTCCATGTGTTGTTCCAATAGTACTTAGTCCGAAGAAAGACGGAGCCTAGAGGATGTGTACTGACTCGAGGGAGATCAACAAGATAACCATCAGGTACAGATTTCCATTACCGAGGATGGATGATCTAATGGATTGCTTAAGTGGAGCAAAGTATTTTTCAAAGATTGATTTGAAAAGCGGTTATCATCAGATCCGCATGAGAGAAGGTGACGAATGGAAGACAACATTCAAGACAAACGAAGGGTTGTATGAATGACTTGTTATGTCGTTTGTCTTAACAAATGTGTCAAGTACCTTCATGAGACTGATGAACGAAGTCCTGAGGGAGTTCATCAGGAAATTTGTCATTGTGTATTTGGATGACATACTGGTTTACAGTAAAACAGTGGCAGAGAATCTGAAGCATTTGGCTACAGTGATGCAGAGATTACAGTAGGAGAAGCTATTGATAAACATGAAGAATTCCTCATTCATGAAGACAAATCTCATTTACTTAGGGTTTGTTATTTCTACAGATGAGTTGAGGATGGATCTAGATAAGGTGGACGTAATCAATAATTGGCCATCACCGAAGAATATATTTGAGGTGAGAAGTTTTCACAGATTGGCTAGTTTCTACCGAAAATTCATCGGGAATTTTAGTGGAATTAGTGCAGCGATGATGGAAACAGTGAAGAAAAGACACAAGTCTTTTCAATGGACTGAAGAGGCCAAGAAAAGTTTTAATCTGTTGAAGAGGAATATCACGGAACAACCAGTTTTGGTGTTGCCAGATTTCCAGAAAACATTTCAAGTGAAATGCAATGCAAGTGGATTTGCAATCGGGGCAGTCTTGAGTCAGGAAGACAGGCCAATGGCATACTTCAATGAGAACCTGAATGAATCGAAAGTGAAGTACTCCACTTATGATAAGGAGTTTTATGCTATCATCCAGGCATTAAAGAAATGGATACATTACTTGATCTCGAAGGAGTTTGTCTTATACGGTGACAATCATGCATTGTAGTTTGTGACTCAATAGGAAAAGTTGAATCAGAGACATGTTAAATGGGTTGAGTATATGCAGAATTTCACTTTTTTTATTAAACATATTTCTGGTACTACTAACAAAGTTTCTGATGCTTTGAGAAGGAAGTGTTTGTTGTTGCAGGAGTTCAAAGTCAAAACGTTGGGTTTTGATGATCTTAGGACATGTACACCGATGATCAGGATTTTAAGCAGGCATATGAAGCAGCTGAGAATCCAATTCTCAGAGACAAAAGACAATGGATAGACTACATGATCTAGGAAGGATTACTGTTTAGTGGTAATCAACTGTGTATTCCAAAATGCTCCATGAGGGAGAACTTGCTAAAGGAGAAACATAGTGGAGGATTGGCAGGGCACTTTGGTCACGACAAGACATTTGAAAAGTTAAATGAGTAATATTTTTGGCCGGGAATGGGAGCAGACGTCAAGAGATTCATGGACAGATGCAGAATTTTCCAGCATTCAAAGGGGAGGAAGCATAATGCAGGGTTTTATCAACCGTTGCCCATACCAGACAGGCCGTGGGATGCAATTAGCATGGATTTTATATTGGGGTTGCCAAGAACGCAAAGAGGTTTTGACTCAATATTTGTGGTGGTGGATAGGTTTTCCAAGATGGAACACTTCATTCCATGTTAGAAAACTAGTGACGCAACTCACATTGTGAATCTGTTTTTCAAAGAAGTCATTCGACTTCATGGCTTAGCAAGAAGCATAGTTTCGGATTGAGACACCAAATTCATAGGGATCTTTTGGAGGACCTTATGGAAGAAGCTGGGGACTAAATTGTCGTTTAGTTTGGCTTATCCTCCTCAGATGGATGGATAGACGGAAGTGGTGAATAGAAGTCTGGGAGACTTGCTGAGGAGCTTGGTGATAGAACACCATAGCCAGTGGGACAACATATTACCACAGGCAGAATTTTCTTATAACCACTTAGTTAATAGGAGAACGGGGCATAGTCCATTTCATGTTATTTATGGCATGCAGATGAGAGGAATTTATGAATTGAGGGATTCAGAACAGACTGTGACTAGGAGCGCTAGTGCAGAAGAATTCGCAGAGGCAATGAAGGAACTTCACAGCCAGGTGAAGGAGTGACTTCTAAATTTGAGTCAGGAGTATAAGCATAGAGCCGATCAGCACAAGAAACAACTTCATTTTGAGGTTTGTAACTTGGTTCTAGAACATTTGAGGAAAGAAAGGTTCCCGAGAGGAACATATAATAAGATGAAGATGAAGAAAATCGGACCATGTAGGGTCTTGAAGAAATTTGGGGCGAATGCTTATGAGATTGAATTACCCGATGGGATCAGAATTTCTTCGATATTCAATATCTATGATTTGTACCCATATAAGGCTGAGGAAGAAATGACAAGAAATGAGAAGCCAGTGATCCATTGGCGAAAGCAGATGCCAGTTGCAGAAAAACCATAGATGGAGTGCATACTGGATAAAAGAGTGAGTAAGAAGACCAGGCGAAAGCAATATTTTGAGTATTTGGTCAAATGGAAGGACCATCTAGTTGAAGATGCCAGCTGGGAGAATGAAATGGAGATCCAAAAGCATGGAAAGACCATGCGTGAGCTCATGGATAGGAGCCCATGAAAATTTTCAAGCAAGGGAGTATAATGCAAGAGCATTGCCAACATCAAGAAAGCCAGCGCGGAGACAAAGAACAGTTGGGCAAGCACCAGCATAAGTTTTAAAATTTCTCTTGGAGTTGATGCGCGAACATAAATGTAGAAATTTAATGAAGCGCACTTATATAATGTAAACAGTCCTTGAGCGATTCACTCTCGTGCTTATTAGGTAGAAGGCATTTATGGTAGTAAATGTAAAGTATATAGAATTTAATTCTAGAATAGATAGTTTTAGAGCGCAAGAGGGAAACAGGATATAGACACCCTCATTTGTGTATTGTCACATTATGGAAGAGAGAGCATAGAAGAGAAGCAAAGAGCTGTGTAGCAGACTCCATGTAGAGAACTTATGAATTAATACAAGAAAGATGTGATTCAGACTCATGGTGTTCATGTATTCTCTGCGTATGCATCTTTGAATGTTATGCTCTTGAATGTTTTTACTCTTTCTGTCATGCAAGTGCTTTTATGCTATGTATGAATGATTTCTTGTTGAATATCTGAAATCTGAGAGGAAAGGGTGATGGAATGAGTTTCAATTATTTCTCTGTCTAAGTGAGTGTTCGTGGTCAATCCGTCAGCAGGTGAGCAAAATGGAGACCGTTCTACATGCCTTGTTGGGTTCACCAAGGCAGAACATCTGTAGCAGCAAGGGTTAACAGGAAACAGAAAACAAAAACAGCATACAATCTATCTAACAACTAAATAACAATTCGAAAGCAAACAGAAATATCAAACATGAGACAAGGGAGTCCTCAATGGTTTCAAGGCTTGATCTATTAGCGAAACCAGAGTACACGTTGAGGGCAGAGATAAAGGTTCCCTATCCCTCCAACGGAAGGTCCTTCGGGGCTCTCAAGATTATGCTTTCCTTACAAAACGAGTAGAGCTGAAATGAACATTGAAAGAACTCTGAGTTAGGCCGCTCCTGGATGGCTTGTCAAAAATACTGAGCTCTGAATCTGGACAGCGTAACTTT